>WPIO01000003.1:9432500-9682500 GCA_009760855.2 Cristatella mucedo | reverse complement strand
TCAGAGCACCCTTTCATTCAACAAAAAAAGATGTCGATGAATAGGAAGAGTGGACGTGTCACAGTGGTCCTGGTAGTGGAGAGCAAGCATCCGATCCAAGAGTCGTGCATTTACAATGTATCTACTTGGAGCCTAGCCTCAGTTATGTACACCATACAAGTCAACTTGTCAATTTCATTTAAACCATGAACTGCACACTATCAGCAATACTAACGATTGCTATGCATGATCATTTTTTGCCACAACTAAAATGGCTCTGTATGGTTTGAAGTATAAGTGCTACATGGATATGGTTTGCGAACTGTTAATATTTTATTTAAAAAAGTTTGAATTTTATTGTATAATGATATATTGTATTATATGTTGTATATTGTATTGTATAACCTCATAACCTATTGTAACCAGTGTCCAGACAAGAATGTCGGCACATTGTGAGTCGGCAGTGCTTCAGCAAGTCTGTCCAGCAAATGAGCTGCTATATTATTTTATCTTGCTTGGCGAAAAATATTGAACCGTTGGCTTGCTAAATCAGCTAAATCTAGACAGTTGCTAGGGATTATTAGCAGTTCTTCAACACTAGCAAGTAAATATGGATAGCTTAGAACTTACAAACAGGTAATGCGAAGTTATGATAAGTCAGTTTTACTCAATGCCTAGTACTTGTTAGAAGTGGCTCTGTCACACTGTGGAATAGGCAGCAGCATGTTAAGGACATGGAAGTTCTTTTAAAGTATTAGCATTCTTGATTGCTGTCGTGCTCTGCTATGGTAGCAGCATCTGAGTGCATCGGTGCATCTTTTACGACCAGTTATTCCACCTGCATCCACCATGCACCTGCTAGAGGACTAGCATGTGTTATGAGCTCTGTGTTTTGCGCAAGTGACTTTAGCTCAGGAGCAGCTACCTGTGTGCATGTGCAAGCGCATGTGTGTATGTACTCACGCGAGTTAATATGTACAGGCTGCTGTAACAGCAGGGTCGATGTCTAACCATGTGAGTTTGTATGTGACTTTCACTTTCAGCAGCATCAGATCCGAAAAGTCTGAGTAAGAATATAGACTATTAGCCAAGTTCCAAGAGTCCTAGAGCCGGTCAGTGAGTGCGCCAGCAGAGTACATACACTAGTTTTCTAGATGCGTCGAGAAAATGGTCTTGGCCTTATACAAGCTGTGCAAGCACTCCTGAACTGGTGCATGGTTCAGACATAAGCCTCCGAGGTCGGGTGTTGGGAGGGTGGTGAACAACCTATGTAAACTAAAAAGCCTGTTAGGGGTATGTATAAAGTCACGTAGCCTGCAGAGAGTCGTGAACCAAATGCATAATAATAATACTAATAATATTGCACTTGATAAAGCGCCCTCAGAGAACTTAATCTCTTTCTAGGCGCTTTACATTTGCTGCAAAGTGATACGCAATAGAATAGTAAGTAAAATCATGCTTGAAAAACAAACAAAATGAATAACATGGTTAGGGGTTACATGCACTGGGTCAGCATGCAAATGTGGTTAGTCGCAGCATGAACAGTGTCAGCACGCATAAGCACATCGAGGACGAATCACAAGGACCCACTAAATGCTGTCCTAAATAGGTATGTTTTTAAGTTTCTTTTAAATGTGGTCAGGTCAGGGGATGTTCTGATGCAGGTCGGGAGGGAGTTCCAGGCTGTGGGAGCATACGAGCTAAATGCACGGTCTCCAAAGGATTTAAGGTTTGTACGAGGTATTTCTAGACTGTTGGATTCCGAACAGCGAGTGGTACGATGCTTTGCCTGATGGGGTAGTATATCTGAAAGATAGGCTGGAGCCATAGAATGAAGAGACTTAAAAGTGAGCGACAAAACCTTGAAGTCAATCCGTTGCTTGACTGGTAACCAGTGCAGGTCGGCGAGAAGTGGAGTAATGTGGCAACTGCGACGCTCACGACAGACAAGCCTAGCTGCAGAGTTTTGCACCAGCTGCAATCGCCTGATCGCACATGCTGGTAGGCCAGTAAGCAGTGAGTTGCAGAAGTCGAGACGAGATGTCACGAATGCATGGACCAACTTGGACGTGGTATCCTTATCTAAACAAGCCCTAATTTTAGCAATGTTATGAAGCTGAAAATAGGCTGATTTGACTGTGGAGCTGATGTGGTCGTCTAACGAGAGGTCGCTTTGGAATATGACACCTAGATTTCGAGCTGATGCAACTGGAGATATGCTGGCAGAGCCAATTTTGAAAGTCAGCCTTTCCAATTTCTGAATAACACTAGGTGAATGCAGCAGATAAAGCTGAACAAAGAGTCGTACTTATCTATGTAATGTACTGGGAAGTATCTTGGTTAGGAGAGCTTTTTACAGCCCACTCGAAGCCTAAGCGGCTTTCGGTGAGAAAATCTACCTGACCGCTGTTGACTTTCTTAATACAAGTTAAGGATATGGAGCCTGGCATCTGATCGGTCTGGGAGTGGCAGCAGAGCCCTGTCCTGAGCCATTTCCAGTCCAGCCATTCCATCAATATCGACAGCTGGATGACCTGGAATAGTGGAGGACATGATAGGTCCTACCACATGCTCATTACCGCGAGTAGCTACTTAATCGCGAGTTGCCCAGAAGACCACCATGCCGACCTACCAGATCCTTGCCATCCAAACTATTTCTATTAAAATTGAATCGTGATTCCTTTTGTCTAAGAGCTTTGGCTGGCTAGCTTCCTACTTGCACATTGCCGTCGACTTCCTGCTGGCATGTACTGCAAAAATAGAACCACGTGTGAGCAGGCAATGTCTCAAGACTCGGTGATGCGCATTCGCATCCATCGAAAGCCCACCCGTGTTCTCAAGGAACTTCCCAATCTTTAGTACAGCCGACTTTGCTTCGAGAGCTTTGGGAGAGGCTTTCCTAAGGTGGCAGTAAAGAAAAGCCTTCAACAGCCTCAGAAACAGAACGAGAGGCAACTGCCGGCTATCCAGTCATCAGCTGCAGAAGAAGCTACAAGATAAGTTACGGCAGTTGAACCTGACTGAAGTCCTCACTTGACCAGAGCCAGCAGCATTTCAGATTGGGCCATCCGGAGTAGCATCTGCCTATCTGAAGTGCAGCAATATTACACAAGAGCAGAGCAAAGTTGACAGCACGACCCATCAGCAGAAACTTACAAATATTTACACCACACGTATCAAACCAGACATCTTTGTACCTACATTTAATCGGTTGTCCACTGACTTATCCCCATACGGCTATAGAGGCCAATGCCAAATTAATTCCTGCATAAGTTGTAATACTGTGCAATGTTTCCTTGTTTGCAAATTTTGCTGTACCTGCAAATGGCAGGATGTCTTTCAGTCTAGTCAAAGTTGCCCAAGTAATAAATACAGCTTTCAGGCATGCTTTGCACGAGTGTGGAATTTCATTTTCCTGCTTTGCTTGGCTCATTTTACATACTAAAAAGAACAGATCTATTGATAGAAAATTAAAAAATTGTTATCAGATGTGAATGCTTAATTATGAATTAATAGAGCCAATTTCCAAACACATCTACATATCTGGCTCATAAACACAATTATTTGTACTATATACAAGTGTCTTTCTGTACTTAGTGATGCTGCCAGCTATGATTTGACCCTGTTCTATGCAGTAAGTGCAGTCATCCCCCATCTATGCACCCACTTTACTAAAGTGCCACCTGCAGTTAAGATGCTCACTTCTAATCTCAGCTGAAATCGGCCATAAATTCTCCCTAACCCTCATGCAATCAACAAAATTCACCCTAACCCTCGTGGTCGGCTGCAGCAGTTCCTTTTGGGGTTGGACCCCAGCAGCTCCTCTTACGGTGCCATTGTACACCACCTTTGCTCGGTCTGCGGTTTTCAGCATCAAGCAGCGATCAACTTTTGAGGTGGAAGATGCCATTGGCTGCCCTGCTGTGAATGAGCCATAGTTAAAGTACTCTCAGTTTCTAGTGTGGAGGCCCATGCAAGAGTAATGCTATGCTTTTGAGTATCCCAAGCAAATTTTACCAGACCTTGAGTTAGGATAGATGTAGAGAGATAGAAGTAGAGAGAGCAAGGGAGTTTTTCTACTTTGAGTTATGCTGCATCTGTTATCAGTTTCTATGTAATTAGGAAAGGCCTCTTTCATGAAGACATCAGATCACTTTCCGGCTGGTAATGTGGCATAGCCAGTTCAGGGGGACACCTGTACACTTATGGCTGATGCTAATGTAGGCTTACAGCTTGATAGTGCAATATGGTATATAGAAGTTTGTTGTGATCATGTGACCCACGGATGGCAGAGTGGCTTCAACAATCTCTCCCACTTCTCGGTACATGCAAATACTGCATCGGAGAGGCCCAAATGGAAGGATCACTTCGTGGTTTACATGAATTCTCAGAGAAGATGGATCTACATGGATGGCCCTACAAAAGTAGTACCGAAATGCCCCTGAGACCATGGACATTTTAGGACTTTTGATTGGAGCGTCGTCAAGAAAGGAAAGGGTGACTTAGATGAAGCCCAAGCAAATTTAGTGAGTACTTCATCCGGAGACCTTACATTATACCTTGACATTTCCCCCAGGTAGATAATGATAAGTAGGCTGAAGGGGGCGTGTACGATGTCTTTGCTAAAGTTAAAAAGTTAGTGGCTAGCTGATTCATCAGCCTCATTTATATAGGAGCAGAAGAGCCTGAACTGTTATCACTACCTCTTTTAATGAGCAATTAAGGATCACACACTTCAGGACTCAAACTCACGACCCAGCACCACGATTTCAGGTGGATCCAAGCTGTGGCTAGCCGCTGCTAGCATGCTTCCATTTGCCCTCTTTCAAATGGCAGTGCTCGACATCTCGCCTAGTGTGGTGCATGCGCACTCGTACTCCTCAGAAGATAATGTCTGTACCGATGCGTGCAGCTCTTAGAGCTAGCTGTACACATTGCCGTGGTTGATTCACAGCTCACTCTTGTTAGGGGCCCGACATCAACTTGAGCTGCAATTTGTTCCTGGTAGTTCCCACGTGTCTCCGCGAATGTAACAGAAGGGCCCAATAGCTTTAATATATAGTTGGTCTAGTTGAGTAAGATCTGATGAAAAGATCACGGTGAAGCACAGCACGTGATGATAATGGAGTGGGGTTCGCCTGCTTGGTTGCTGTTGGGCGTGACATTAGGACACTATGACATTCTGTTTTCATTCCACTGGATCGTACCATAATGGACACCTTTCAGCCGTGTGGCCACATTTGCTGTTTTCTCTTTCACATATTGCATGCTGTAGCCCCAGTCTTCGAGATAACCACTACGTTAGCTTCAGACCGATGGTAGCAGAGACTCAGTCGGCAGCTTTGGATGACTCACCCTTGCTCTGCAGCTGAACACCTCTAGTGAGAGCATCACATCTTTGTTCCATTACTAGTAATGAGTCAATGCCTCAGGATATTGGATTGCATGGGCAACTTGACTGTGGCACTTTCTTAGATAGTTGTCACCAGATAATGAATACTGCAAGCTTGGTCTCAGGCAGTTTTGCAGTGGCTGCAATGGGTCAATAGGAGAGCCCTTCTGTTAGGGGGGGGGGAGAGCTGGGCTGGCTCACAGCCATTTATGCCAACCTAGTCCACCGAAGGTCCTTTTAGTCACTGGCTTCAGGTCACACACCTCATTGCAGTTCCTTTGTCTGCTTATTTGTGCTGATTCTGTGCATATGTCCACTAACCTGTTGACATTGGTCTGTTACAACATATATAAGGTGCCTAGAAAGAGACTTAGTCCTACCAGGGTGCTATATAAATGTCTTATTATGATCACTTTTGTAGTATTCTTATTCTTATTATTATTTGAACAATGAACCTGTCACGTGACTGTCAGCCCACAGACACTTGCACGCACAGAGGCATGCACACACCTGCATGCTCACACGAAGTGACCTGAAGTCAGAAAGACAGAATGATAAAACGACAGGCAGGCAAACAGGAAAAAGCTTAGGATGAATAGCTTTCAAGATGATGACAGCTCAACTAGTGCTGACCTGAGCATCCCTCGGCACCGACCTACTTGCTGCCTGTACTTAGCTTAGCATTCAGCTTCCAGGCCCCCCACCCCCGTGAAGCAATACAACTCTCGTCTCAGTATACTGACCGCCTTAACAGCCAGCAAACAATCCACTGCTACTCTTGGTCCATCCATGCATTAGCCAAGGGCTCAGCTGACCGTAGCTGCTTCTTTTGTATTATGTCCTGAGGGTCACAGACTTGGTCATGCACAGCTATCCCAGTCGCCATATTTTGGGCTCTCATGGCACTGACCTAAGTAAAAAGAGACTCAACGATGAAGATCCGGTCACTACTCAACCCTATCTGTCTGGACACATTGCTCTATCGTTAAAACTGGAAGGGCAGTCCATCAGCTTGCAGTAATGGCACAATCCCGAACATGGTACACATCTCTTCAAGATCTCGAGCATGCATGTTGCATGATCTGCAGCATGGGGCATTCCTATGAGAGGCATCCCTTCAGAATTGCCAAGGGCACACTTGCTTATATGTAAATATGACTCTCCTTACGAGTTTGTTATTTACATCGCATATTTCTTTCATTGATGTGAACCTTTAGACTTAGAAACTGATCTCAACTCGTGTCTCTTATAATTGGCATAATCACAATGCACTGCACAGTGCAACTGTTAAGTCGAGAATACCTTTACGGCCGACTAAGGCTAAAGCCCAGCTGCGCTAATGCCATGCTTACGAAGTGCAAGCAAAGCATCTTTCTAAATTTATGCTTTGTTAGTAAGTCTTGGTCTTTACCAAACTTCCGGCCATTGGTAAACTTTTTTCTTCATGGAATGTCACAGCATGATTTACTGCAGCATTTGCAACTATCCAAGTGTCCTCATCCTTTACCGGCTCTGTGGGGGCGTAAAGTTCCGACAACAGTAGAGTGATCTGTTATGTGATACAAACTTCTGGGCTTTTGGGTCTGCTAATCACCACCACACTGATAAGGACATTGCTTACATCACATGGGCTTTTGTCTATGCCACAGATGGCTTACCCTTGACTAAACCCACAATATAACTAAAAATCAGTGCATTCTTTGCAATCTTTTCGTATGTTATAATATTAATAATAGCAATGAAAGTGCTAACAGCACATTATAGAAACAAAATCTTTCTCAAGAAAGTTTATTTGATAAAGCAAATGCAAGTGAGCTTGTAGCTTCCTTTAAATGTCGTCAAGTCAGACAATGTTGAGGATGTCAGTCGGTTGTGAGCACAAGATTGTAAGAGGAATTTAGTGAATGATCTCTAAAGGATTTGAGATTGCCTAGAGATGCTGCTAAAGGGTCCTTCTAGTCTCACGAGTTTTCCCAAAGGAATTCTTTCACCGAGATTATGATTACAAGTAGAACCCCCTGAATAGTAGCATTCACTTAATCATGCATAAGAAAGCTGGCCAAGCACCCAGTAGCAAAAAAGAAACGATCGCATGAGTGCAGGGAAAGCTGAGCAGAGCCGATGAGTCTATAGCTGAGATTTAAAGGCTGAAAAGTGATGCATGAAATGACCAAATCAAAAGTGATTTCCAGACATTCGGTGCAAACAAGCTGAAGGTCCGATCACCAAACGATTCCAATTTAGTGTGAGGAAGGGCAAGACGTCTGAAATCCGAGGAGAGGGTGGTGTGAGAGCACACTACATAAGCAAGGAGGTCGTATAGGTTAGCTGACTTAAGCGATCTGTCGGCCTCAGATAGGTAGGATCTATGCCATTGTAATAATCATGATAATAATAATAATAATAATAATAATGCATTTGCATAAAGCCCTCAGAAGACTTAATCTCTCTCTAGGAACTTCGCACATTCTGTAAAGGAAGCATGATCAAATGGTTAATGGCAACATGCAAATGTCAACATGCATGGAATGGTTAGAGGTGACACGCACAGGGTCAACATGTATTTATAAATACGGTTAGTGGCATCCGTGTCAGCACCCATAAGCACACAAATGAAGAATCACAATAACCCACTAAATGCTGTGATAAATAGGTGCATTTTAGCTTCTTTTTAAATGTCAAGTCAGGGAGTGTCGCGAAAGTCTGGGAATGTCAGTAGGCAGTGAGTTCTTGCTTTTGAAGCATAAGAACTAAAGGCTCCAAAGGATTTGAGGTTCGTACGAGGTATAGCTAAACGATTTATTCAGAAAAGCAGGTGGTACTATGCCTTGTCTGGTGGGGGAGTAGTTCTGATGAGTATACTCTGCAAAATGCCTATAGTATTATCGTTATTATTATAGGCTGGAACAAGAGAACGAAGGGACATACAAGTGAGTGATGAACCTTGAAGTCGATACACTGCTTGACTGGGAGTGAGAGCAGGTCGGCTGGAAGTGGTGTAATGTGGCATCTACAACAGACGGTCACGACAGACAAGCCTGGCTGCAGAGTTTTGCACCAGCTGCAAGCGCCTGATTGCACAGGCCGGTATACGAGCAAGCAGTGAGTTACAGAAGTCAAGATGGGATATCACAAATGCATGGACCAATTTGGATGTAGCATCCTTGTCTAAGAAAGCCTGAATTTCAACAATGTTATGCACCTGGAAGTTGGCAGACTTGACTGTGGAGTTTTGAGTCTAGTGAAGGGTCACCTTGGAACAGGACACCTAGATTTATGCAGATGCAACAGGAGAAATGCTGTCTGAGTCGATTTTGAGCATTAAGTTTTCCAATTTGTGAGTCGACTTGGTTTTTCCGTAACTAGTAATTTAGTTTCATGATCATTCAATTTGAGAAAGTTTACTGCCACCAATGTGCGAATGTTAGCAATACATGCAGCTAGGGAGTTGAGAGAATTCGACAGAGAGAAATTCGACAGAGAGAATTCGGCTGGAGGGCTAGGAGGTACCAAAGCAAAGGTATAAATAAGTGTCATCTGCATAGACGTGAAAGCCTAGATTGTGCTTGGCAATCATATCGACAAGAGGGAGGGTATAAACTGCAAGAAAGTGGACCAAGGACCGAGCTCCGAGGTACACTGTACTTCAGTGGTTCCTGATCTTTGTCCGTTCGCATAAATGCGCTGGAGTCTGACACTGAGGTATGACCTGAACCAGTATAGTGCTGTGCCAGTGATGCCCAGGCGAGATGGGAGGTGCTCGAGAAGTCTTAGTGATCAATAGTTTCACACGCTACCGAAAGATCAAGCTAAACAAGCACACAGACTTGACCTAAGTCTGCATTCCTAAGAAGGTCGTTATACACTCGAAGCAATAATGACTCGGTGGTGGGGTGATTAGCTCTAAAACCAGACAGGAACACTAGCTAGGTTTGAAGCTTCTATATAAGAGTTAAGCTGGTCTGCCACAACTTGTTTCAGTGTCTTTTATATTGTAGCACAGTGCCTGTGATGCCTAGGCGAAACGATTTTTTGTCTAGCACGTAGCGATTGATGGTATCAAGAGCTGCCCGTAAATAGAGCAGAACTGGTTGAGAAGCCCTGCTAAGTCACCATTCCTGATATGGTCGTTCTTTACTAGCAGCAGTAATGTCTCCGGGGAAGGATTAGCTGTTTGACTTGACTGGACCGTGCTACGTTGAAATTTCAATATATGTGTTTAAGTGATCTGATGCTAACTGTTTCAGTATCTTTGATAGTAATGGCAATAGTACGGCTGGGCATATGTTGCTTTAGTTATTCTGGTCTAGTTGACTTCTTAATGAATGGCCTGACAATAATCTCCTCGAAAGATGCTAGAATAAAACCTGAGGTCAAGGATAGAATGACTACATAACATAGGGTAGCAGTAAATCTAGGAATCTCAGAAATATCACAGTAGGATGGGGTGCCAGTGAGGCTTTTGCAAGATGAGGGACACTCAAGAAGGACTTAGTGATCAATGGTATGAAAAGCTATGGAGAAATTTTAGCAGAATTATTAGAAAGGCTTGGCCTGAGTTAGTATTCATGAAAAGTTCGTTATGCTCTAGCCGCAGTGTTTTTTCTGGTTAGTTCTATGCAATACATAATTACTTTCTAGGTTTGCTGTTTCAATATAAGATATTAGCACTGATCTGCCATCTGATCTTGTTCAAGTGTATTTGATTGTAGCAGCAGATAGGAATCTAGGTGAACAACAGCCTATACAGAAGATATGACTAGGATGCAAAAGTTGCCCCCATAGTTCAAGCACAGCCTGCATTTGCCGGTAGCTAGCTAGCTAATTTGTTCCTAAGCATGTTTATTTTTGACACCTGAAACTGCAAGCTGATTGGCTCTCCTTTCAAATGCTCAGCTGTGGCTACCTGGATTTTAGTCTTCAGCAATTTCTGCCCACGACCTCTGCTTGATGCCTTTTACCCATACGTGCACATTCAAGGGCATCTGTGCAGGGCATGCAGGCAGACAGCCTCTCGGGAAGCTTTCACAAAGCTCACTGCTCTGATCACCAACCATCTACCAACTACCACCTGGTCAGATCTAGTGAAGTTGTAGGCATTGATCAAGCATTGCTATAGTCCGTCTTCGATGCTGGATTATGGCTGCAAGCCTTGATTGGCCAGCCTTGTGCATGGACTGCTGTGGCTGCAAAAACTACAGTGGCACACCCTAACCGCTCATACATGATCCACCATCTTACTGCGCAATCTCATTCTCTTAATCAACAAGGAAAGTGTCAGGGATGGTGAATTGAGACCCGAGTTTTCCTGCAGAGATTTAAGCATGCGTTAATGTGCTATCTGCTTACACACAGTGAGCACATGACCTAGCGTTGGGACTCACTCAGGGCCAGTTTGGCCAGCACACCCCTTCCGCACTCTTTGAAAAATATTACTGGCTTCATTTATTTAGCACCAGAAGCCTTAAAAGGTTATCACCACGATTTGCAGTGGGCAACCCTGTATTGCCCACTGCAGGGCTCGAACCTACGACTTACGTCGTAAGGACAAAACTCCTTGCTCTGAGCCGAGAATTCGGGGGGGGGGCTGTTCTTCAGCTGGCTGCTGGAAAGGTCATCGTTTAGCTCCCTCCTTGGCTGAAATCTGGTGACACCTCTAACATTCAGTAAAACTTCACACGGTGCCAAGCGATGATGATTGCAAGACGTTTGGAAGGCTTTTGTCGTCAGCCTCGCTAGCATTGCCTTGAAGTCTTGCCAACCGAACCGTAGCCAGGGTGGAAGGCTTCTGGCTTACCTGCTTCAGCCTCAAGCATCGTATTGCTGTCCCCCCCTCTGTGGCAAGCCGTATCTGCCTGACAGTGCGGCGGGTCTGAAGTAGCCGGCATTGCAGCTCTCGGCTTGGGCCCCCCCCCCACTGTCACAAGCCACAAAGGGAGCTGCTGAACAAGGCAGCCAGCAATTCGCGCTACTGATCGAATGCCCCTTGAAGGATAGGGAAAAAATGCACTAAGGCAGCTTAGTCGATTGCTGCCTACCCGAGGAGCCGCTCGCCAAAGCACGTGCCGGTGGATCTCACTCTTCAAGAGCGTTGGCGGATTTTCTCCGGATCATCGCAGACCTCTTGCCCCACTGAGCCACTTTCGGACCGGACCGCCTCGTCCGGGTGCACCTCTTTTCTTTCTTCCCCCGGCACGATCGTCTCGAAGCCACCGCGTAGCACCTGTCCTTTGGGTGCCGTCAGGGGCTGCGCAAACTTGTCTTACGTCCGCCACTTAGCACGAGCGAGCACACTGTCGGCAGGTGGTGCGTGCATGAGCATGCGCACGCATGCGCAAGACCAGCTGCAGCAGCAGCGAAGAGAGCCCTGATGGCAATTGCAGGCAAGTGAGCACAGCCGGGAAACTGCCGCTGTCTGCTTTGGGGCAGCTGCCGTGTCACTACTTACCCCCCTTATTGAGCTGTAAAAAGCATGATATGATACCCTACTACCGAGTAGCTAGCCGTGAATAACGATCCGGCTCCTGTGCCCCAATGAGCAGAGCCAGAGCGCCCAGAGTGTACAGTACGTACAGCGGGCTACCAGGCCGCCAGCTGCTTGATTCCCTGCGTCATTGGCTGTAGGGACCGACAGAAAATTCCTTCGGTCGAGTGCTTGGCCAACTTTTCCAGCCACTGGAGGGCTGCTGCTGTCAATAAGCTTCCCTGTTAGTTTATGTGACTGTGCGTGTCTGTGTGCCGTCTCACGGCATATGCTGCATCGTGGGCACCAGCGGCCACAGCTGTAGCTCCACATGCGACTGAACTGGTGTCAAAACTCGAACCCGATGACTTACGCTGACTGCTGTCATGCCCAAGGACATGCCTGTGGCAGCCGGCGCCAAAGCTTCACAGTAATTTTTTCTGCAGGTCGTGAGCATGTCACCTTGAGTGGCTTCGAGTGCCCAATTCCTCGAGTGGCAAGAGCGCCCACTCGGCATGCCTCAGCTGCAGCTGCCTGCGTGATGGCTGGCATCACTCTGTTCTGCCCATCTCTCGTAGTAGACAACTTCAGCTTGTCGAAGCTGCATGTTGAAGCAAACCTAGGCTGCCATGACCTGTGGACAGTGGCCTCGAGATGCATAGGAGGTTAGCAAAAAAGCGAGGGTCTTGCCACATTTTGCCGGCTGCAATGGATCCAGGCGATTCCTGGGCGAACCATGAACAGGTTTTCTGAAGCGAAACTTCGAGCTGTCATTATGGCTGCAGATCGGTGCTTCGTTAGTGAGGAGTTCCGGTGCCAAATTAGTAAACTCACTTGAAGCTCAAAAATAGCAAGGCCTCACCAATAAGCTCGTACGATAATAAGAAAATGGGGCTTTCTAGGATCTGTTTAAAGCATTCATTTAGAGAATCCTGCCGAAAAGACAGGAAGCAGTGTGAATCAGATGCACAACCAGACAAAGCCACGAGTTGGTCCAGACGTTGATCGTGCCCTGAGTAGCCAAGCATAGACGATGCATTTGCATACTGATTGGATTGCTCTCCGGCATGCTGTTACAACTCTACTCTATGTATGCCTGGGCATGCTGGCCATCCTTCAGCATACCGGTAGGTGTCCATATTGCTGCTGAATTATGGCAAAACGGACATAGGGTCAAATAGCCATTGAGGCAATGTTAGTTTATGGCACTACCTGCCTGCCTGAATTCAGGTAACAAACTCGGCTTGCCTTTCATGATTGTACCAGCTGAATACAGTACATGCTCGGCTGCTAGCCGAAGAAGCTTTAGCTCTGCAGGTCCTAGAATGTGGAGCTCGCTTCCACAATTCTTACGCAACGACAACTATTCTCCTGCTGCCGACTATGGCACATCCTTCCCAGCAGTCCTGAGCTGCTACTTCCATGCTACTCACTATTTCAACTGCTCTCCTGGCTCTGCTATGCTTCCCACTTTCTTTTGTTGTGTGAGACGAAGTCTGTTGACTACCGAATGCACACCGACAGCTGCTGAGGCTGTGAGCGTGCTATACAAAACCCAGATAGTCTTTGTGGAGTTCCAGACGGACATCGTATTACAATACCACGAGTAAGCTGTAAATCATAAAATGAAGATTGACTGAAGGTCATCTGACATGAGACTGAAAGAAGAAAACTGTGTTGCTTCAAGTGAACAGTTTTGCTTGTTTTTGGATTACTAGACGTGACCCACGCGCTGTTCCCATACTCTAATGAAAGGGAATGATCCTTAAAAAGAGCACAGGCCACGAAAGGGTACCATGCAAACCATGGATGTTGGCCTCATTTTTCCTGCAGCTAAGTAACAAGAGAACACACTGCATGTGCAGGCTATCATGGCTTCATTCAAAGGCCTAGGACCACTGTTTTCTTGCCAACAACATGTCCTTCCTTCCATTTAAGGAGAAAAAACAAGGCTTATCTGAAGTGATAATTACAGCAAGTTCTGTTCATATACGATGAGTCACCTGTGCTGCAGCAGATCTGTTATAATCATACGTATTGAGAAGGTGAGAAAATGGCGCTGCCCCTAAAACCAACCCTAAGGAATACCTGTTTGTATCAGATTGCCATACCACCTAACATGCGATTGATTGCTCACCTGAAAAAGTCGGGTCTCCTAAATCCGTGGCTTAATCCGGGTTATAGTTCTGCTTATAATTGATAACCCGACAAAGCAGATAGGTATCAGGAGGAGTTTTGCTGCAGTCTCGATACTAACGCCTACAGTGCATCCCTTTCTTGTTTACAACGATACCAAGAACTCACAGTCCATTAAATTATATTAAATAGTAGTTAATTTAACAGCCTCATTTGTATAGCAGCAGAAGAGCCTTAACGGCTATCACCACCCCTTGCAGTTGGCAATAAAGGATCGCTCACGCAGAATTCGAACCCACAACCTTGGTCATGAAGCGAAAACATCTTACCTCCTAGGCTATCGCGGCCCTAATTAACATTCGATGGAGCCGATAGCCTGGTTCTGTCCAGGACTAGGGCAGGGAAGTCATTGCCTTGATAGAGCTTTATTGCTTTCACTAAGTAAGGAGCTATCTTGTGTTTACACAAATGATTCTGTTGACAGACTGTTGCAGTCTTTACCTAATTAGCATCCCTGAGCCAGTACCTCAGCTAGATGTTCGTAGCTTCAGACGTTTGTAAGTGAAGAGTTGTTACTGGAGTTTCAGATACTGGTATCTAACATGATATTCACCTCTGGTGAGAAGATGTCAAAGGACTAACCTGACTCATTAATTTCAGCTGTACATCAGCAATACTGTATCTAACAGCTGGATACCATGCCTTGTAAGGATTTCGCTAGCCAGCAAACTGGACTCAAGGTTTTTTCCATGCTGCTACCCATCTGCCATTCGTGAGTCATGGTGCTCGAAAATTAAAACTGGCTGGTCATGAACTTGAAAAAGGAAGGCTTCTTGGCTTCCACCAATTGACGGCATTTGAGATCTCACTTATTGTAAGGTAAGGCTTTGGTCGTGTGCTGGCAGGGTCATCTTCTGTCACCCGACATCCGGATGGCCAGTGAAACCAGATGCTAGCCCGAACAGGATCGACACAAGAAATAGCTTTGCAGGTGAAAAGTTGGCACCAGAGGAATCGTTGATCAACTTTACTCAGTGTTAAATAAGCAAGCGTCGATGACAGCACTTCTGATCAGCAGCTTCAGCCATAGCTACCCGGGCTACTTTGCCAATGCCGGAGATCTGCTCTACAGCCTTCCAGGATGGATAATTTCTTGCAAGCTCTTGTTCACATGCTGATGGAATCTTGGGGTGCTCCAGGTTTTGTCTTGCCTCAAGTGAGCTGTAGGTATGCCGACTACAGCTGGACACTGACATGGTATTTGCGGAAGAATTCAAGCCTACTTCCTTGGAGTATTAAAGCCGGTGTGTGCTAACTCACCAGACCAGCAGGCCGGCCCACCGTGGTGTTCACTATCAGCATTTCGGGGTCATTCGGCAGCCCGGCTATTCACAGTTTCTATGGCTGTCAGACTTCTTGATGCTGGCCACAAGGACTTTGGGATCAATGACTGCATCTAAAAACAAAGTTAAGGTGGCTGATTCAACAGCCTTATTTATAGAGTGGCAGAAGAGCCTTAGCGGCTGTCCCTACTGCTTGCATGGGCAATGAATGATTGCCTTCTGAAGGACTCAAATGCACTTGGGTCGTGAAGTACGAGGAGCCAAGCATTCCTAGGCTAAGACCAAAGGACTACCGATTGCTTGGCTGGTTGCTATAGCTGCAGAGGTTATTGACGCCAGGCACGAATATCTGCAAAAACTTGTGCATCACCGACAAATCTTACTGCCTGCTTTGCCCCAGCCTAGGCACTGACTTGTGAACACTATATACTATATACACTATATACTGCTTATGCTAAGATGTTTTAGCTTGTGCCTTGATGGTACTAGAGTCAAATGTTTTGCATTCACACTGCAGTGAGAAGTGCGATTTGTCGTAGCAAGTGAAAGACAGAAAGACACAGATGCTGCACGGCTTTGGTCGAAGAAGCAGTGCAGCAGTGCTGGAGTCGAAGCATTCGTGTCACAGACATGAGCACAATCTGCCTGCTAAGAGCAAGTGCTGATAAATCACGTATCCTGGATAAGCATGGGCAATATCTCAGATGATGGGCCTCTAGCCAAGAACACTTTTATAGCTAGCTAGTTAGGAGTACAAGAGTTGTAAATTAAAAAACCAAGGTCGATAGATTCGACAGCCTCATTTTAGCAGCAGCAGAAGAGCCATTGTACCTATCACTATGCTTATAGCAAGCCATGAAGGGTTGCCTACTGAAGAACCCAAACCCACGAATTGGATCGTACGATGTGTTAATGTGCTAGTAGGATCAGTCATGCATCAGTTATGTCATCCTGACCCCCTCACATAACAGCTGACTCGATGCACCAAATCGAGTTGAGGTACCCAGCTGTTTTGTCATGGCTGATGCAGATTGTTGGCACTGGCTGGATTGACTCCAGTTTCTGGAAGGGGGGAGGTATTTTTTGGGTGGCATGTACATACTCCGGAAATTCCAGTGGTTGTACAGTAAGTCTATCTTGCATAAAGCATGTTGCAGCTGTTAGGCAGGAAAAGCCAGGCTGCTGATAATGACCAAAATGCCCTCTGAACCCTGCAGCCCTTGGCTTCTGTGGACATAGGACAGCCCGCTCTCATCAGTCTCTGCTGTCACCCAGATGACAATCGTAAACCTGCCACTCACACTGTCAACGAAATTCGGAATACTTTCACAGCAGACCTTTAGTAGGCCGGTGTACTATAAGATGCCCCATAGCATTTATTCTAATCATCAGTACTCTGCTGTGGATCGAGAGCTTATTCACTATGCTGCACATGTACACGTGGCTGTGTGTACATAGGTTACCTGCATCTATTTACCAATAGTGATAGCAGAACATATCGTTGGCTTGTTAATCTCTTCTTTTGCTAGGTACAGATTCCTTAAGGTCGTAGGTAAGCGACCAACCACGTTCTGAGCTGTGTGGTATCGGTGGGAGGGCTATCAAAGCTGGAGGGAAAGAGCAAGGGAGAGAGAGAGGGGAGAGAGACACAGAGAGAAATACAGAGAGAAGGACCCGAAGAGGAACACAAAGGAGAGACTCGAGAGGCAGTGAGACCATGAGAAGTGAGACAGACATAGAAAAACAAGAGGTACAGACGTATGAACACTGAGTGAGAGATGATGAGAGAGAGCACACGATAGAGAGAGAGAGAGAGAGAGAGAGAGAGAGCACAAGAGAGAGAGAGAGAGAGAGAGAGAGAGAGAGAGAGAGAGAGAGAGAGAGAGAGAGAGAGAGAGAGAGAGAGAGAGAGAGAGAGAGAAAGAGAGAGAGAGAGAGAGGAGAGGCATGAAGAGGTGGGTACTGAAGGAGAGACAGGAAGGGAGAATTGAGAGTGGAGAAGCACACAGGCAGGCAGGCAGAAAGAGACAAATAGACAACACACACTCAAGCACAAACACACTGAGACAGATCGGAATGTACTATATGTACTGTATAACTACTAATATATATATAATGTACTGAATATATATATATATATATATATATATATATATATATATATATATATATATATATATATATATATATATATATATATATATATATATATATATATATATATATATATATATATATATATATATATATATAGCAAAAGGGACGGAGAGCAGAAAGCTGGTTCATGGGGTCTCGTTAACGTTACTAAGTCAGTTGCAACCTAACGAAACTATCGTCAAGGATGTCCATCGCTCATTAAGAAAATGATAACTTAAGCGAGAACACTATTTGCATCCATGGGTAGTAAGTTTTACCTCCAAATTTGCACCTTGTTGTTCCCATTTAATTGCAATAACAGCAACTGAATCAAAATTAACATGTATTTAGTCTAAAGTCATACAAATGGCCATAAACAGGTTTCAGTAACAAGTAGATGTTCGAGATGAATGGCTATACTGCAAGCCACTATCTCGTAGAAGCACCCAAACATAGTCCTCCATCATGTTTTCGTTTTATTATCCTTGGTAATGACTTTAAAAGTTCACAACATGCCTATTAAAGTGTGCCCTTACTGATCTGAGTAAACTCCCTTGTTCTCCTTAAATGTTTTGAGATGAACAGCAAGGAAATGGACTTCGAGGGACATAGGGCATCCAATGTTGGCATAGTTCTTCACGAGAGCCTGCACCGGCTGCTCATAACTTGCCGCCTTGTGAATGTCCAGAAAGCTGCAATCACTGCAGTGCAATTGTTTCAAGCCTCTTTATCGGACCTGTTCAGCTTCTTGGCAAATTGGTCACACTCGATGATCCACTTTATCTTTACCTTTATCCGAAGATACTAGCTTTGACCATTGCCTCTAACAGATATGGAAAGACATCTTGGAGGTACTTGAAAGCTGCCGTCTCATTCTCGAGAGCATTGAAAAAAATATCTTGAAGACGTCTAGCTAGATGTGCAGGGTTAAAATTAGTACATTTTGGGGGTATTCCAAAGCTTCCACTTGATGTTGTTCTTCCCCTCAAAGAACACTGTCCGAAGTAACCACCCCCTTTGGAATAGTACGAATTAGTGTGCTGGCTTACCCATAGGCACAGGAAACAAGAAGACTTAGTGAAACCACCTCAGAGGCCATCAGGAATGATATCATTTTGAAATCACGTGGCCTCAAAGCCAGTGTCGGCATACTTCAAAGCACTCAGCAACATCTTGATACCGGATGTAGTCCTTCTTGAGGTACAAAGAATGAGCCAATGGGAGAGATCAGTACTTGTTCCCATCATTAAGCAGCACGGTTTTAAAGCTCGTGGATAAACTGTCCATGAATAGGCACCATTCACTCAGGTTACTGGTGTGTAGCCTAAAAACTAACTGCCACATTGTTGCAGAAGCACAGCCCATCTTGCCGACTGAAGAGGCTGGAAAAAAGTTCGTTACGATTTCTCTAAATTTGTTACTTTCACACTTTTTTCCAAAAGTTCCACTCCTTGAGCATAGAAGTGAGATGCTCACCATTCGACTTTACAGGATCAAGGTTTCTGAACAGATCATTGAGGTCTATCGGGTTGATTAAGTTCGACATCGTCTCCTCTGTTACATCTATGAAATTAGAATCAAGATTGGAATACTTTCTTTGCTGTCTCACTTGGCGCTTTCTCCTGAAAATGGCTTATCCCTCTGTGGAAGGGTGTGGATGGGGATGGGGAGCTCAGAGTGTTAATTTGCTGGGACTAAGAATGACGGAATGTGTGCTTGCTTTGCCAGTTGGACGTATGTAAGGAAAGGCCATACAGACGTGCGTACGATGCACGTAGCATCGCTTAAGTGGTCATCGGCTGCAGAAAAATTATTGGGATGGTAAACTTCACGGGTCTGTTTTCTCCACTGTACCAGTCTGTAAACATACCAGAATTGTATCAATTAAACAGTGATATTTCTCATGCTACTAAACACTGAGCAAGAAATTCCCTTTAGCGAGCGGCTATTGTTCACTTAATCGGCAATTTTTCACGTGCAGTGTTCGCATGTGAAAGGAGGAGCACTGGGCTTGTTTTATTCCCTGCCCTGCCATACATGCCGAAGAATGTTTTGTAGGCCTCACACATCTTAGCAGATGCTTCCATTGAAAACTTTTCTGCTCTTGTCTTGATACAGTGTTCTCACACGAAGCAAACAGTATCTACTGGGTGTAAAAAACCTCCCGACGACTTGCCAATCAAATATGATATTCACTATGCCACGATGGCACACTAGGCAAGGTGGTTGCTCTTCACAATCTTGGTCCCGAGGCCGTGGGGTTCGAATCCCGCGGTGAGCGATCCTTTATTGCCGCAAGCCGTGGCGATAGGCTTTAAGACTCTTCTGTTGCTATGCAAAATAGAGGCTATTGTGTCAGTTAAATTTTTTACTCTGCAGTAACGTTAATTAGAATGTTAGTTTAAGGCATTTGTACTAATAAAATTATATGGCTACTAGAATGTTAGTTTAAGGCATTTGTACTAATAAAATTATATGGCTACTACTCTGCTGTTCTATGTCCACAAACCCTCACTAATTGGGATAGTTGCACAACGAGTGCCATATGTGCTACTGTGTAGGGGCCTGGCTTCAGCGCCGTGCTTAACATGGTACCGGAGTCCTTGACAATACATTCTGACTAATGATGCAAAGTTTTTTAAAACAATAGTTATTTTAAATTTATTTTAGCCGTAAGGTATGAGGAGAATACACTTTTCAGCAAGTGCAAAACCTCAATCGAAATGTGTTACTAAGTGTAATTCGTTCATATGCCAGCCTCAGCTTTAAGATGCAGCTGGTTCTGAAGGTGCCATTACCAGATGATCAATGGATATTACCACTCAATCTAGATCAGTCGGTCCAGATAAATTGCAGTCACGACCGACTGCTGGAATGTTGCCGAGGCCTTCATGCTGACCTTGGCTTGGGTGTCACGTCAGCAGTGCTAGCTAGCTCCTTATTAGCCAGATACAGCTGCATCGGTTCTGACATGGCCGCAACGACTGGCTGACTTCTCGAGAATCTCACACCCTCAATCTTTCAGGCCTTTTAACTGCCGAATTTTGCAAAACGTGAGAGCTTTTTCAAAGCAGCAGCTAGGCTTAGGGAAATACAAAGAGCTTAGACCGGAGACTGGACAATGACACGCCAACTGGCTCATCGATGTAGTACTTCATAATCAAGTCCGGCTGTCTGTCAGCCTCTATTGGCAGAGAATTCCAGGAAAACAGGCAGCAGGAGATGCGAAGTACGAATCCATCGATGGCAGCAGTCGCATGGCCCACTGCCAAGGTCGTCCTGGCAGCAAGACGCAGCCTGAATTGACCGAAAGCACAGCGTGTGATCCTTTTCTTAGGGAATCCTTTCTTTTCCAAGTTAGGTCTCTTTTATGCACATGCCTGTCTGTACCCTCTTTTGCCACCAGCTCACTTGTTTCTTCACCAGATCCCACTGCCTCCGAACAATAGTCGAGCCTCTCTGCATGGTCACACTACTCCTTTGGCTCTACTGCTGCGGGGCCTTGTGTGTGTCCTTGGTGCTTTTGCATTGTTACATAGTTGAAAGCAAGCAGACTTGACTACGGACCTGATGTGGTTGTCTAGTGAAAGGTCATTTCGGAACAGGACGCCCAGAATCAGTTCAAAGGCTACAGAAGAAATGGTGACAGAGCCCATTTTGAGGATTGCGTTTTCGATTCGTGAGTACTGCTAGGTTTCCCATAACTAGTAAGTTTTTGTCGTCATTCAATTTGAAAGCTTGCTGTCATCCAAGTGTGAATGTCGGCAATACATACTTCTAAAATGTTAAGAGAGTTTTAGATTCAGAAAGGCAGTAAAGAATCTAACCTTGAAAGGCAGCTGTATTAACACTAGTCAGTAAACATAATTCATTGATAAATGATATGTATGTCACTGAAGCTAAAGTGGAACATATGACTAAGATTAGTACCACTAAGCTCCCAAAGTAAACAGGACTCAAGCTGGTACACCTTAGTATTGGTACGACTCCATGGTTTTAATATCCAAATATCAAACCGAGATATATGCGATACGTTTATATTCCATTGTGATTGCTCACCTTGTTAACCTCATATGTCACATCTCCAGTCAAGCAGCACAGTGCTTAGTATCATGAGACAGTTCACGATTTCAACTCCCGAGATTACAGTTCTTGTCGGGGTTGCTTTAAGGACAACGGATTTAGCCAGGAATTTTATTTATTGATTATTTTTTTCAAAATACATAAAAACCTAAGGCCATCTGCAGTGGGACTGAGTGACAAATAAATTATTGTGTGAAAAAATATCCAGCAACCTCTGGCTTATCATGAAGTGCTTTTCTAATTGAACTTTAGTGAATATGGGATTACTTCTACAATAGTTATCGACATAGGACTTATTAAAGTCTTGGCTTTAAATTTCAACTTGCACGAATCCCAATGTAGTGGCTGAATGTTTGTCTGTGTTATATATGTAATTGAGGCCAAGCTACAATTGCTATATCTGCTATGGGCAGCCCCCAAGGTCCAATGATTTGTCTTTCATGTGCTTTTGCAAGCAGACACCGTGCTTGCTGCAACTATTTGCATGCTGACTCTGTGCATGCCACATCTAACCATTTTAGGCTTGTTGGTATTTAGCATGCTTCCACTAACCATTCGATCATGATTACTTTACAGCAAGTGTCTAGACAGAGACTAAGCTCTCTGAGGGTGCTATACAAATGTATTATTATTCTTATTCCTAATTTTTGGGGGATAGCTCCCAGAATCTGCCACTTGCAGCAATGCTCTATACCCCTAAATGGCTAAATTTCGTATGCTGGCTTTAGTGAAGGTCGCCGGTATGGCAGCCATTTCAAAATTTAAAAAAAAAGACTAAAAGCCCTACCTTGGATTGAATGCTGAGCAGTTTTGCCATCAACAGGGATAAGATTCCACTTATCAGTCATGGTCGTGGTGGTGCTGTAAATCAAGTGTAACCATTAGTGAAGTATGCAAGAATGCCTTATTTTCTTATAGGTGCACTAAGCCGAGCTGGTTTGGTCCAGCAGTTAAGGTGCTCGCCCCCCACGGTCTGGCTGAGGTCGTAGGCTCAAGCCCGGAGGCATATGTGAAGTGCCTGAATAGAGATTGAGTTCTCTTGGGGTGCTATACAAATGAATTATATTTTTATATAAGCCAGAGCCAATTAATGGCAGCACCAAGGTGGTATGAGTAGTGGGAGCCTTACGAATCTCTCAAGATAAGAATATACTTTGTAATCAATGATCAGGTTTCTAATGAAGACTGTGTCGAATGAATGCCATCGGCACATGACTGGATCTGCAGTCAGATGTTGCCGGCATACCTCTGTAGACTACCTGCTCGTTGGTTAACTTTTCAGCTCTCGACTGAGTGGGCCGAACAATTCCTATGTTGGTCGACGAGCACCTGAACACTTGTCGGATCAGCCAAGAGAGAGGTATAAAAAAGCCAAGAACCAAGGTATGACAGATGACTTTGATTGTTTAAACGACCTCATGTGGCCAACTCCTCGGGGGTGGGGAAGAGGCAGGCCGATCAGAGAGCAATGGCTGTTTTGAGAAGATGACACTAAATGGCTGTGCTCAGGCAAAGGCTGTTAGCTATTGTCCGAAGTGGAAAATATCAAGTTTGTCACTATGTTGGCTCAGACCCACCCAATTGAAATAAACAGAGGAAGCTACTGTGTCTGCAGCAGTCCCCCACCCCCTATGCATTAGAAGCTACTCCTCTAAAGAGCTCCAGGCAGCAGGGCGAATTGCTGGCAACTGCCATCTCATGCTGCTTCCGGATGCCGGTATCCTTTACCCTCTTTCACAATGCAGAATTCAAGCTGTAATGAAGCATCCCATAGAGCCTCCTCCTGGCAATGCCAGCAAAGCTTTACTGTTTCATATAACCCAATGGTACATATCTCTTCACTGCGATTGCTACCAGATAGTGTGGGGTGTGCAAGGCTGGCCTCTAAGCCGTAAGCTTCGTCGTGGTAGTTGCAGCAGCTGACGTCTGGCTATGACGTACAGAGACCGTGGCCATAGCAGCTGCTCTGCCAAAACTGAATGTTTGTTTTCCAACCAGCTCGGCTACACAAATCGCTCTACAGCAGCAGCTGCATAGGGGGCAGGAAGCAATTACGTTTGCCATGACAGACAGCTGCCGATGCTATAAGAGCACGATGAACAGGCTACATGGCTGAGGCTGGTGTTTGAGAGGTATCTGGTCTTTGGCCTTCTCCATCACAACCATGCCCCACGAGGGGCTAGAAATTCCCAGGCTCAGCTTGGCCGGTGGCCAAGTCAAACTCCACGTGTCTATTAAAAGGGGTGAATGATGAAGTTGTGGCTGTGGACGGGTTACAGCATGGTGGACCGACCGAAGTATACATATAGCACTTGGAATCTGCTAGCGATCGGGTGATTGGCCTGGCTTGTTCAATCTATATCTGCCCTCGACATTTTTTGTTGGTAGCAGCATTCCATTTCCAATTAAAAAAAGAGCGTGTAGCTTCTTGCCTTTTGCTGCCTGGAGCAAATCCAGAACAATCAGCTAGCTGCAGGTGCTAATATTCGCAGCAGGAAAGGGTCCATTTCAGTGGCACACCGGGCTCGTGGCTACAAATATACCACCAGGATCTCGGCCCACATTCGTTCCGATATCGGGGTATTCTTCTTAGAACGGATCGACCTTCTCCTGGCTAGTGAAGCAGACGAGTTTGCTTAACATTTAATTTTGGCCTTCGGCAGCGTCTGTGACATACAGACTCCTAAAGATTGGGTCAGCCAGCTTGCATGACCTCGTGGACAGCTCAGTGCTGGCAGTCCAGGCATTCGGCAGACGACAGCGCTGGCTGGCTAACAGTCTGGAGATACCACTGTCCAGAGGGAGGGATGCTAGAACACAGCTGGGCATGCAAGCACAGCCGTAGTAGTGGGTTAATAGGCAGTGAGCCATCTCCATAAATGCCTGCCTCTTCTGCCCACAGCCAGCTGCAAGTGGAACAGCAATCTCGGCTCTGAATACTCCGTTCGGTCTCATGTCTTACCCGCTGCAGCCATAAGACAGACAGATTGCTTAGGGCTGAGTAGCACAATTGACTGCCGAATGCCAGACCGAAAGATGGTCTGTGGACAGCCACATGTTCTCACTACCATTCGATCTTCTGGACAAGGCAGTTACTTCCGGGGTGGACTAGCAGTGCTAGCCTGGTAAAGTTTTTTTGCTGTCGGCAGGTGTGTGAGCAGAAGCTCCATAGATCATCGAGAGAGGGCCCCGGGCCTAACAAATCTATTTAGTGTCTTTGGACTGCAAATGTGCAGCTCCTATTGCTCGAAGGGCTACAAGAAAAAAGCTGCCATTTGCTTGACAGCTGAGCCTAGTGCATCTGGTGCTGGTTTGCAAAAAGGCATGGGTAGCTGCATCAGGTTGCTCTGCCAAAAGTTTAGCTATTGGCAGCATAGGCGTTTACTCATAGTGGCACCATGCCGACAAGCATGTCGTAGTGCAGCGTATGCGTGCTTGCTCATGTGTGCGAGCTTAGAAGGATGCCGCTCCTTTAAACGGGAGATTCTTAAAGATATTGGGGTTATGGCAAGCGGTAGAAAGCAGCCGAGTCTAGGCTGTCGCCTGATGGAAACACTGGTCAGTGTGGAGATGGAGATAACTCATTTGCTCATTTGCTCACTTTGCTCAGTAGCACGCAGCTGCTTTCCTCCATGTACGTAGACCCGTTAGCATCAGTTAAACACCTGAAGGCATTAAGTCTGCCGGCGAGTAGAGGTGTTTTCAGTCTATCCACCCTCATTGCTGTACACGGATTTGTGTCTAGGCTGCCGGGCAGCAATCGCGACAGTGGCTGCACTCGGCCTATCAGAAGATGGATTCATTGTTACCCAGTGCACGAGCCTTCTCGGATGCCTTATTTGAGTCTATTAATACTTTTTTTTTCTAGCACACAAGCACAGCCTCTCTACAAAGTTAATGAAAGCGATCGCCCCGAGCAAAATTTCATGACACCGGCCTTAGTTGTGGCCTGAAAAAGCCTTGCCTCAGTGATAAGCAAGAAAGGTGTTGCACCTTCATGTAACCGACAGTAATATCAGATGTTCCATACAACACTCTAGTCTGTATCCCCTAAATGCTGACAATTTAATGGCTTTGCCAACTTGGCACTATCGAATGACCAGGAGAAGTTACCATCAAACGATTGGTCCATGAACTTAGATGCTTGAAACTGGGCTGCGTCATTCAATATAAATGAACCTTTCTGAAGAAGCCTTCTATTTACTGGTTTCCTCTGTAAGGAAGCTCGGCTGCATGATGGGATGATGCATCTTGAGCTGGTCCTCTTATCGTTGAAGGATCAAGTGCAAGCAGTGCTTCTGAGCTTAGTTTAGAGCCATTTCAATAATCTTATCTATGCTGATCTGACGGACGCATGGCATGACTAACAAATATCCAGAAGCTACATGAAAATGAACAGAAATTCACATGTTTAGCACACAAGACACTCACAAAACGGTCAGCAGGAGCTTCTTGACAGGAGCACGTAGCATTGTCAATACACCCGTTACCTGATCTGCGGCTCAAGTGTAATTCTATCACAAAACAGCTAGTAGAGTTCGAGCATATTTCCATGCATCTCAACTTTGGCTTTGAAATAGAAAGAGCTAAGTAGATTGTCGTGAACCTAGCTAGTTTACTCACTATATATAGTCTCAGTACAATAGGTAGCAAAAGATGTTTAACGTACAAAGAGTGGAGTGAGCACCAAATTTGTCTAAAGGGAGATGTAAACATGACAATGCCAAGGAAGAGAGCTCCAGAACACTCTGCCACCCATGAAGCAAAGATAGGCTGTCACCATCTACTTGCAGATGCAAACACAGATTATATGACATTAGGTCCGCCTGCCAAGGGCAGCTGCCCCACTTATGCCACTGGTCTTAGTTGTACATACAATAGTACTGTTTCTAAAGAGACCATAACATTATCGAGGGATGCCTAGTTCTTGAGATATTCGAAGGAATCCCATGGGACAATTGGACGGATGAAGGAGAACTTGTTGGAGTTCTTAAAAATAGCTAGCACGTTCCCATCAAGTTAAACTTTTAACAATCTGTTCATAAATCTCTCTAGATTCACTGCATTCCATTGCACGTATGAAGTGATCGAAACAAAAATAATATAGCATTTCTTGTCACAATTTCTGTGCCGATCGCCCACTGAGCCGTCTGTCTAGTTACCTCTAACATTCTGCACAAAGTTGATCGTCAAACAAAGATATGAGAATTTTTAATGCAATCTCTTATTCTTTTCGTATTTGCTTCACGAAATATGATAGAGAAGTAGTGGTGTTTTAAGCATATACCTGCAAGTGTGACTGCAAAATCAGTTATATTTACGAATTACTGTATTTTAATTTAGGATTCGACCAAATCAGCCAGCCGTTATTTGTATCCTCTTCTCTGATTTTTGCCGACTGCAATACACATCTTAAGTGGCAGTATTCAGACGAAATGCATCAACCACCATCTATGTATGTAAGAGCTGCTGGCAACAGCAATGACACTTGATATACTTCCAGCCACATGTTTTCTACCTACTTTTGTGGACGTGCTGTAGCAGCTTTAAGCAAACGTCCACTGCCACGAGTACGAGGCTTGTGACGGTGCTAGTCCTTGCAGCTGTGTCGTCGATACTTATGGAACTAGCGCCTTGAGGCTCGGCTAGTGAGTCGCAGATGCCACACCGATGCACGTAGGTTTGCCGATGGGAGCAAAGCATAGCAGTAATAACCAGCAGCCGTACCTGAATATAGCAAGTCCAAGTCATCAGTGTAGAGTAGTAAATTCCAAAGACACAGAGAGGCACATGTGCCTAGCATCAGACAGAGCATATAACTCAATTCGAATCCCAAAGGACAACTGACCAGCCACCACTCGACAAAGGCGTTTTTCTAAATTATACACTTTGACACGTGCACACGGTGTACACCTACCATTTACTGTAACATCCAGTTCCCAACTATCATATTGCAAGAACTGCTAACAATCTCAAGAGCTGTCACAATGTAGCCGATTCAGCATGCCAACGTTTTACTACTCCACAATCTTACTATGTATGTTTTCGTCTGAGTCGAGCTCAGAGATCTGGGTCGAACTCAGCTCAATTATGTCGGGACAAGAAGATTAACTTCGGCAAGGGCAATGGGGGATTGACAAACACGGTCCCTTATTTGGCATAATTATGTGTGAAAATAGCCTGCTCCTTGACTGGTCTCGAGGGTCCACTGAATTGCATGGTATGGATGCAGTGTGAGGCGCCTACCGTACATTAACATTGCAAATCGTATTAGACACCGAGTTCAATCAGCACAATTCAGTCGAAGTTACTCGTGAAGAAAGTGGGTAGTGAAAATTTCACAATATTATTAAGTGCTCATCTTTGGCGACCAAGGTCGTGGCTCGAGCTCTGCGGTATATATGTAATGTAATGTATCTCCATCTGTAACTCTATAAAGCCATAAAGACCATGTAGGTGTTATGCAGGAGAGTTTTTTATAGCGCACTCACAGCCTAAGTGGCTTTCGGTACGCATTCGGTAGCCAATAGACTTCGTCTCACGAAACAAAGAGAAAGTGTGAAGCATAGCAGAGTCAGGAGAGCAGTTGAGGTAGTGAGTAGCATGGAAGTAGCAGCTCAGGACCGATGAAAAGGATTAGTCATAGTCGGCAGCAGGAGAGTAGTTGTCGTTGCGTAAGAATTGTGGACGTGAGTTCCACAGTCTAGGACCTGCAGAGCTAAAGCTTCTGTCGCAAACGGTCTTTAAGCAGAGACAAGGAACAGCTAATTTATTGTCCATACAGGACCTGAGGGGGCCACAAGGAGGCTGAAACTGGTGCAGCAGTTCAGCTAGGTACGAAGGAGCCAAGCCGTGGCGGGCCTTGTGGGACAGCATAAGAACTTTGCTCTGTATCCGTTGCTCAACCGGCATCCATCCTAGCTCTTTTAGCAAAGAAGACACGTGCTCAAACCTCTGAGACTTGAAGACTTGCCTTGCAGCCATATTCATAGCCAGCTGCCTAGTTGCTTTCTTTGGTAGCCCAGCTATAAGAGAATTACAATAATCAAGCCGGGACAGACCTAGTAAAATGCCTGCACAGAGATTAAGTTCTCGTAGGGTGCTATGCATGCTAATTAATTTTTACATATGATTTATCATATAATTAATAGGAATTTATGTTCAACATATTTTTGCTGCACTCTGTCTGAGCAAATAGTTTTGTGCATTGAAGAAACATATGATAAATAGTACCACTGCTTCTTGGTAAAGATTCAAGAAATTAGGATGTGTGTTTTTATTAACCTTTGATAGCAGTCCTGCTACTCGTCGCTTGGCCATGATGGATGCTTAGTTTTTGGTTACCCGTGTACTCGGTTGATAACAAAGTCAGGAGTAGAGTTTGCTCTGTGGATAGTACGTCTATTTATTGCACCCAGCGATCAGTATGCAGAAGAATTGGCAGTGACATTCAATTCTTTTAAACGATTTTTCCTGCTGAGACCCACACTGGTGTAGGCACTGTGGAAAAAAGTAGTATACATGAGCTATATAATTTTAGTTCGCACTAGCTCCATTGTAATGTTACCATGGAAGCGATAGCAGTTTTGTTTTGGAGTTAGTGCTCGACGTCTGGCAGATGCAATTAAGACACAAGCTGCCATCGCCAACAGTGTCTATTGGTAACCAGTCAGCGTCTATTGGTAACCAGTCTGCAGTGCAACCCCTCCTCTTTCATTAGCCAGAGAGCATGTGCTTGCTGTATTGGCTTTCAATTTCCCAAAGTGAGCACCTCTCTTCGAGGTTCTCAGCAGTAGCGTTGGCGGTAGCAGAGATACCGAGTTTCCACTGTCCATACTCACGCACGGCTACTTTGGCGCCCTCTTTTTACTGCAGTGCAGTCCCTGCACAGACAGACAGTGAGTCACGGTTACTGGTACGCACGTGCATGGGCAGACAAGCAGTAGACACAGCCAGACAGGTGTATTTATGGATCTTCCTTGAAACTGCCAGCAGTCCAAGGTGCTGGTGCAACTCAGCGGCACCGTTCTCACATGAGCTGAGGGTCATATTATTAGCTGACACGTAAGGTCTGAAGTGGACGGTACTACACTACTGAGAGTGCTAAAAGAGCCACATTAAAAACTACAGGAAACGAGAAAAAACAGCAGAAGCCCAAACAATCACTCTCCAACCCTATGCTTAGGAGCTCAGCCGGAACTACAGGCAGGCACACGCCTGACGTGTGGGGACGTGAGCATGCCTATGCTACCCCTGCCGGCCTCTGCTGCTATCCTCAGACAAATAGGCGAACAGGCTTGCGGTGAGTAGGGCCTTAACCTTTCGATCTTAAAATGATTTAGCTATCCTCCTCTGGGCACTGCTACTGGGCTTTTCGTCTGCCTGATAGTGACTTGGCTCAGATAGTGACTTGTGCTTGAGTGGGCAGTGAGCTGTGAGCAGGGCAGACTCTAATCAACTTACGAATGTGAGTGTGTGGCATGCAGTCACTGCTGCTGTAGCATTCCATTCAAGGTCAATATCTTAACAGCTTAGCAGTGGATGATTCACGACAGAGCATTCACAGCTATAGCAGCAGCACATACCGCTGGTAGTTCTGCTGCAGCAAGCTCTGATCCTACACATTCCCTCCCATGGCAATGTGAGCCAAGGTTCGCTTCTCTCGATTCTTTGTGCAGAAGATAGACAAGATCAGGGAATCCATTTCTGCGATGACAACATCTCCACTAGAATGGTGTTTCCCGATTCCTGGCTCAATGTCTACATTTAAGCAGGTCACTAGTGATCTAGTCTTGAAGCTCGTATCTCAATCAAAGAAGACAACAAGTCTTCTGGACCCTATTTCCACTATCCTGCTCATACGTTGCATTGATCTGCTGCTGCCATGCATAACTAACATCATTAATATGTCATTAGCCTCAGGTCATGTCCCAACACTTTTCAAAAAAGCTGTAGTCAGGCCACTTCTCAAGAAATCGACACTAGACCAAGAGAACTTAAGCAACTACCGCCCAGTTTCCCTTCTACCATTCCTATCAAAGACACTGGGACGGGTCGTGGCGGACCAGCTAAACTCATATATCGAAACCTCACACCTTGCTAGTAAGTTCCACTCTGGCTTTAGAGCTAATCACTCCATAGAGTCAGCATTGCTTAGGGTATACAACGACCTACGTAGGAATGCAGACATGGGTAGAGTGTCTCTGCTTGTTTTGCTCGATCTTTCGGCACCTTTTGATACCATCGATCACAAAGTTCTTCTAGAGCGCCTCTCATCTCGCCTGGGCATCACTGGCACTGCTCTGCAGTGGTTCAGGTCCTATCTCAGTGGGAGACTCCAGAGTATTGACGTGAATGGACAAAGATCATCTGAGGTACCTCTGAAATATGGCGTACCTCAGGGCTCCGTGCTAGGTCCGGTTCTTTTCACGGTGTATACTCTCCCTCTTGCTGATGTGATTGCCAAGCACAATCTAGGCTTTCACTTTTATGCGGATGACACTCAGTTGTACCTTTGCTTTGATCCCTCCCAGCCTTCGAGCACCTCACATTCTCTCAACTCACTTGCTGCATGTATTGATGACATCTGCACATGGATGGCAGCAAATTTTCTAAAACTAAATGACGATAAAAGTAACTTACTAGTTATGGGCAAACCCAGTGTGATTCACAAATTGGAAAGGCTAACGCTCAAAATTGGCTCTGCCAGCACATCTCCTGTTGAATCAGCTCGAAATCTAGGTGTCATATTCCAAAGCGACCTCTCGTTAGACGACCATATCAGCTCCACAGTCAAATCAGCCTATTTTCAGCTTCATAACATTGCTAAAATTAGGGCTTGTTTAGATAAGGATACCACGTCCAAGTTGGTCCATGCATTCGTGACATCTCGTCTCGACTTCTGCAACTCACTGCTCGCTTGCCTACCGGCATGTGCGATCAGGCGATTGCAGCTGGTGCAAAACTCTGCAGCTAGGCTTGTCTGTCGTGAGCGTCGCAGTTGCCACATTACTCCACTTCTCGCCGACCTGCACTGGCTACCAGTCAAGCAACGGATTGACTTCAAGGTTTTGTCGCTCACTTTTAGGTCACTTCATTCTTTGGCTCCAGCCTATCTCTCAGATCTACTCCCCCATCAGGCTAAGCATCGTACCACCCGCTTTTCGGAATCCAACAGTCTACAAATACCCCGTACAAACCTCAATCCTTTGGAGACCGTGCATTTAGTTCGTATGCTCCCAAAACCTGGAACTCCCTCCCGACCTGTGTCAGAACATCCCGTGACCTAACCACATTTAAAAAGAATTTAAAAACACACCTATTTAGGACAGCGTTTAGTGGGTCCCTGTGATTCGTCCTTGATGTTCTTATGCGTGCTGACACTGTGCATGCTGCCACTAACCACATTTGCATGCTGACCCTGTGCATGTCACCCCTAACCATGTTATTCATTTTGTTTGTTTTTCAAGCATGATTTTACTCACCATTCAATTGCATTTTCATTTGCAGCAAATGTAAAGTGCCCAGAGAGAGATTGAGTTTTCTGGGGGTGCTTTATCAAGTGCATTATTATTATTATTATTATTATTATAAGGTATGCTTGAAATCCTGACCTCGGCAAGGGGAGCCAATTACAGGAGGTCCGCGGCCGTTCTGGGCTACTTGCCCCACCCTCTTACGGCGATACTCTTTTTTTGGGTAGACCCAAGACGGCCTTCTGGCCTTCCTCGGAATGCCTGTGGAGGCAGAGAAGCAGGAGCAGCAGTCGCCTCTATTATAGCACTATCAGACGATAAGGATCGAAGTGTCGTTGAGTACTTCAAGAAATACTTGTAGCCAGATAGGCAGAAAAACCTGTACAGTGGCACACGAAATAACAGCCATTGCGCTTTTTGAGCACACGGCTTTCGTGGCCATGATTTAATTTCGCAGACTTCAATGAGCCTCTCATCTTTGCTGTACTGCACGGGCTTACCGTCATTCGCAAGCATCCACCGAAGGAGAAGGGAGGAAAAAGAAATATCTGCATATACATAAATCCATGGACGCCAAACGGCTGCCACGACCGTGTTTCGGCTTGAAGAGTTTTTGTTTCGGTAGCACAGCCAAGACTGGTCCAAACCCCGATCTCCATTTTACAATGTCCCGGAAGCAGAAGACGGCCGTTATTTGCTACTAGCGTGACTGCTGCTACAACAGCAGCCTCGGCCACAGCTGTATTATACAGCACTATTAAGGTAGGAGTGATGGCACACGAGGTTGGGTGGTTGCTTTTCACGACCTCCGTTCCGAGGTCGTGGGTTCAAATCCTGCTATGGGCGATCCCTTATCGCCTCTGCAAAAAATACTAGTACTAACTGATTTAACAGCCTCTTTTGTACAGCGACAGAAGAGCCTTTGCGGTCATCACCACCGCTTGTAGCGTCGATACAGGATCGCCCACCACAGGATTCGAACCCACGACCTCGGGACCGAGGTCGTGAAAAGCAACTGCCTTACATAGTGTGCCATCACGGCTCACCAAGCTGTGGTGATAGCCCCAAAGGCTCTTCTGCTTCTATAAAATGAGGCTGCTAAATCAGCTTGCATTGTTTTAGGCTCTCGCACTGAGTGCTGTTCGATCTGCACGCTACAGGGATCGTCCTGCGAAAACCGACGGGAAACATCTCGGTTTTCTTCTTCTTTCTCCTGCACCGGGTCAAGCCAAACATTATTCGGTTCATATTTTGCTTTCGACGTGAGAGCCCTATCAGCGGCTATCCTGGAGCTCCCTTCCTTGCTTCGCGTGGCCAGCCGCAAGCCCTGTTTATGAGACGTCCAGCCGGAACTCGGAAGATGGTGTAATTTCGCTGCAAGCGGCGATAAAGAATCACCCACCACAGGATTCGAACACACGACCTCGTGACCGAGTACGTGAAAAGCAACCGTCTTACCTAGTGTGCCATCAAGGCTCGTATATCGATGCTGGCACTCGAAAAAGAGTCCCAGAACAGGATTCTACTACCACCATGTTTAGCAGCAACTTGTATGCTGTCTTCCCGATACTGCTCACAATTTTATTTTGCCCATGTATTGGCATGTTTATTGTTTCCAAGAGGCTGAAATTTGCCTTGGTTGATCCAATAGACTGAGCACCAGTCGGCAACCATCCAGTGGACGTTGCTTTTAGCCCATTTCTGCCTATTGGCTTGATGCAGTTACACCTGTCCGAAGCAGCGGTGTAATTTCGCTGCTTCGGACAACCGAGTCAGTTAGCGATGACGAATGGCCGTACAAAACTACACCAAGTCCTGCGCTTTCGGCAGACGTGTTATCAACTGGGTTCGCGGGGGGGGGGGGCTTCTATTTTTCACAAAGTGAAGCTGATAGCAGCGGCGAGTATCGAACCGCTAACATCGTCGAATAGACCTGGGTCAATCAGCAAGTTCCTCCCGAAGCACGTTCCTCCGGAGTAAGTTCCTCCCAAAGTTGTTGACATCCTCGTACAGATTCCTACTAATAAAACCTTTAGCTTCTAATGGCCAAACAGGAGCCGCTTCAAACAGGAGCGAAAAACGAGCCCTGGTTCTTGTTTTTTGTATCTGTTAAGGCGAAAATATACTCATCGAAAAAATGCGCTGTTAATTTTCTCCATTCGTTGTCTTAATATTTTAATTTTGGATATTGCACCCTAGCGGCTCATTGTGACAGTTTAAAAGACGGATATCAGGCATATAATTTGCTTTATCCCGATCGGTGCTATATGCGGTTGATCTTCCTTCACATTAGGTTGCTGGGTCAAATGTTACACAGCCTCTAGCGTACTCGTTTAATGGCCAAACTAGCAGTCGCTTTGTTAAACGTGAGGTTGCTTAATATTCTTTCAGCTAAATGGGGGAGAAGAAACTCAGGTCTCTGGGAAAAACCTATTGTCACTTATATTTCTCAAGAGCCTAACTACCTATCATTCCAGTTTCCAATTCAATGTCTGTAAAAACATTTTCAGAATCATCTTAGGAGCAGTTAATCACTAAAGCACGGATTGTTGCTGACGTCTCCCCGGACGTGCTTTGAGGATTCGTGCAAATGCTGCAACGAAAACTTCCTTTTGCATGCAGTACTTTGCATGCCCGAACGAATTTGGCAGCTCCAGCAGTTTCTAAACTTTGGATTTGCAAAAATAAAAAGCAGCGAGTATCAGAATTAAAAAGAGACCGGAAGATGCGGGTATTTTACCAGTACTCGTAGCTACAAATAAGAAAATGTGGCCTGTGGTGCGAGTGAGGGATTACTGCTGATGCGCACTGCATGTTTCGAGCAGAAGCTCAAAGCGGGAGCTTAGACAGACGAAGGAAGCTGACCTATACTGAGAGAGCACAGGCATTTAAGCCTAGAGTTCGCCTGCGGAAGTAGAAGCTTGGAGGCAGTGAGTCAAATTATTTCTTGGAGATTAATAGTGCTTTTGGATTGCCTTTATCCTAGCGACTCCCAGGGGCATTCGTTAGTTCGTCTAAAAATAAACGGTTCACACCACTTAATCTGACCACGCTAGCATGCAATAAGCAGATGATTATTTATTTCGGGCTGGTAATTGGCCTGATTCCCCAACAGTTATATCTCTATTCGCTATTAATTAAATCACTCCCGTAAGCTTTACATGGAGCAAAGGTCGCCGTAGAATTTCAATTGCCACCTGGCTCATTTCGCAAAGTCCATGAATGGAACAGCTTCGCCCAAGAAATGCCGAATTAGGTACATCTGCCACCTGGGGGGGGGGAGGAGAGGTCATCCGTTAACAATTGTTTATCGCCTATTCCACCGCCTGTAGACATCTGTGTCTGCACTGATCGACCGAAACAGTCAATTGCGCTAGTTCATTAAAATCTGTTCCACGTCGGCTGGTGCTACCGCTTAAAGCTCTAGCAACTTCTATGCTACGCCGTATGCCCTGAATCGAATCCCCGATGTATGGGAGACCGAGATGATCGCACGCCTAAGGCTTCTGCTGCAGGCTTCCTATACCGCGAGCTTCGGCTAGTATGAAGTTGTCGCATCCTGATTCCGACTGCAGCCCTTAAATCCATAGCATCGGCTAGCAACGAAGACTTGCCGTATTTTACCACGTATATGCCCACCATTGTTTCCCAAAATTTGGCGTCGCATAATGGAGAGGCGGCTTATACATGAGAGGTTACTTTTTTTTGGCTTTATATTGCTCTAAGCAGCACGCCTGCTTTGAATCCCACCCAACAAAGATTAACTGGTCGCAAAAATGTGTTCAAAGGCTTGTTTATCAAGAAGTTCACTTTACAGCAAATGTAAAGCGCCTAGAGAGAGATTAAGTTCTCTGAGGGCGCTTTATCAAGTGAATTATTATTATTATTATTATTAAGTTTCAAGAAGTGTGGCATTTCAAACGCAGTGGACGGAACGAAAGATTACGCATCTATGAAGAGAGTGACGGCAACGATGACAACGGAGTTTCCACCAACTTTCAAGCCTGCGATATGAATGAGGAGGACGGAGAGGGTATCATCACCGTTCCTGATGCAGAGGATAGTGATAGTAACATGAGTGATTATTATGAGTCTTGATATTAATCAGTTAATTAAATTTTTGAGTAAAATTAATCTTTCAAAAATGTGTTCAAAACATTTGGGCGTCTTATACATCGGGGGGGGTGTCTTATACACGGTAAAATACGGTACTTGGCTTGCGATGGTCTTCGCGGCCACAGAAGCGCCGTCTCAGTCGGAGCCTGGCGACGTTTGTGCTGCTGCAGCGCCTGGACTAGTTATGAGCACAAACGTTTCAATTTCTTTTATAGACGATCTCTCGTAGTAGAACTATCGCTCGAGAATTAACCGCGGCCGACCAATAAGGATCGAGTGGTTTTGTAATAGCATTTTGGTGACATCATTTGAGAAATACTTGCATCTCTGTTTCTAAGCACATCTCGCGGGCTGATAAGGATGCATTCATGTACCGCACGTGCACAACGAGTGATGATAATAGCACGAACCTGGGCACGAGCACGTTGAGAGCAGTTGACGAGGACGAAGCAGCATACGCACTGCAGGATTGGGATTAAGTTGCGATTTAAATCTCTCACCGAGTCGGAGGATGGCACGATTTCGGTCTGTGACACTTTCAGGCTGCAGGTGCAAAAAAACTGCAGGCATGGTCTCCGAAAAGAAAATGCAGTTGTCAGTAGCATGGCTATATTAGCCGAGTCAGAGTAGCTGGAGGTAATGGGGCCCTACGAGCGCACGCGCGTGCGTGCGTGCGTGCGCGTGTGCGTGTGCGCGCGTGCGCGCGCGCGTGTGTGTGTGTGTGTGTGTGTGTGTGTGTGTGTGAGAGAGAGAGAGAGAGAGAGAGCCACATCAGCAAGCCGGAACAAGAGAGAGGAGGGACCTTGAGTGAGTGACAGGACAGTGAAGTCGACACGCTCCTCCTCAACGGCAGGTCGGAATGGCGGGCTACAGCGAGGCTGCTACAATATATGTATATGAGATAATGCAAGCGCCTTATTTGCACACGCAGGGAGGAGCCTGCAAGAAGGAGTCACACAAGTCTCGGCGGAGTGTCGCGAAAAACAGAGTCAGCTGCATGGCTGCGATATCTCTGTCTTAGCAAACTCGAATTCTTGCGATGTTACGTAGCTGAAAGTAAGCAGACTTGACTGCGGAGCTGATGCGGTCCTCTGTCAAAAAAGATTCTTTTGGAAGAGGCCTACGCCTCCTTAGATTTCGTGCACAGCCGCAGAGTAACGTTGATAGCAGTGCCAGTTTCGAGGGTAATGCCTAGAGCCAGCCTGAATAGGGGGGAAAGACGAACTCTTTGCGAATTCGTCGTGGGATCTTGCACGATCTAATGCGGCTATTAATAATTTTAATTAATAATTTAATATATTCCTTCGATTCTAATCTCATCTTTCGTCGAATCTTGATGACGCGCACTTTGCCACACCTCAATTTGCACTGACCTAAGGTCCGGGAAATATTGTTGATACTCTGCCTTTTCTACGAGCAACATGGACAACTGTCTGGGGTTGATAGTGAGCACAGCGCTTACATACGGCATTGCCGAGTAGCCTTGATGAAGCCTTGAAAGTTTTGCTTTCGACTGTCTACACACATAACGAAAAATATGGAAACTGCCTAAACCTGTTAAGATCCGACATACTCTGCAACTGACTCAGTACCTGGGCCTTTCTCTATGAGCAGGGTGCTCCCTCTTCACCACCCAGGCATTGTGGGGTTCGAGTGCTACTGTAGGCGATTCCTGTATTGCCCACTGCAAGCGGTGGTGAATGCTATTACTGCTCTTCTGCCGCTATATAAATGAGGCTGCCAAATCAGCTAGCCTTGTAATCTTAACTTGCTAAACAAGGATTTCAACATGAGTATCAGTAATTACATCAATATTAAAACTGCAAGTCGTGCTATCGCAAAACTCCTTTGTGTACTTAACGATAAAACAGCTTGAGCTTGTAATCCATCAAAACTGTCTCTCACGACAAACTTTAGATTCTTTCAGAACTCGGTCTCACTCGCATAATCAAACCTCAAAAAAATCTGTTATTATCTTGAGGTTTTCACTGTCAGCCAAACACTTCACATCCTAGACCCAAGACAGGCAACGTTTTGTAAGAAGGACTACAGGTAGTTCCAGGTTAGGTGTCCCTTTACCTTTCATCAAATCCAGTAGTTGCCTTCGAAGTTTGGGGTCCTGGTTGAAAATACTTTTTGCAAGGCACACAGGACAAACTGATTCAAATCCTAAATTTAAAAGAGGAAGATCTCCTGGAAGACATTCAAAAGTGTGCCTAGCAATTTAAATCTAAGATATTTTCCAGAAACTTCAGTGATAAGAACTTACTTGGATTGCTCTCACAAACGCCGTCTAAAATCCCCAGGCAGCTCTCCAGAAACTGTCCGTAGTTTCTGATCAAGCACACATGTTTCGGCTTTCCGCAGACTTACATACTCAGTCCTTAGATGGCGCAGTCTCTCCCTGGTTGGTGTAATTTCGAAGGAAACTGACCGATTTAAGAGCTCTGCCGAGGGTGATGTCTGCTTTAGCAAAACATTCAACCCGATGCCAAGAAACTGAACACGAGTCACGGACGCTGTAATATTTGATGGCAGAAATTTACCGTTATTTTTGACAGCGCCATCCGAACTCCATCTGGGGGATGAATTACGAGCCATATTTGGGAGAGTTAACTTGGGCGCAGGCGTGGCCGTAACCCGGATTGCGGAGCTCGAGCTCTACACAAATACCACTACACGAAACGAGCGCTACGCCAAATAGCACGACACAACGCGGTATTCACACGATAAGTATAAGTATTCATACGACGAATAATTATTATTTATTATATTATTATTTATTATATATTATTATATTTATTATATTATAATTATTATTAATTATAACGATAAGTATTCATACGACGAATATCGCGCATGCGACATTCGTCGTATCGCCCTTTTCCCCTGAGCTTCTTCTTTTCTTTGATGACGTTTCTTCGGAGTCTCTTGCTCCCGGGGCCATGCTTGTCGCCGGGTGTTGGCAGCTGAATTATCACAGATTTTGCATGCGATCACTCCGACATGGCGGCAAAAACCTGGCGCGGTCGTGGCCGCTCGGTCTATCGACCGCTGGCTGCACTAACTGAGATGCGCGCTTTCTTGTCATGCGCTGCCGCAAGCGGCGTTTCGCAGCCACGGCTCGGCGTGCTTAAAACGGACGTCTACGCAACCGTGACCTGGTAGCCGCTGCGCCGGACGGCGTCCTCTTGGGTCTGCCGGTTGTTACTATCAATATTGGCGGCCATTAGCAGCCGCATTCGAATGCAGCCGCAATGCGAAGCTGGAGTCAGGGCGGCGTCAAAGTGCAGGCAGCGATTTAGGATGCGAGCCTTGATGCGTCCTACCATTGTCACCTTCCACCGCGGGTCTACGACCGCGCGTACTCGAGGCGGTCGCTTAAGGAGAAGCGCTTTGAGCGCCGCGGCGTGTACCGGCGGCGACAGTCGCCTCTGACGGAGGCGACAGCCGGCTCTGTAGAGAGGCGGTGGCCGGCAAAGCATCCTCTGAATAGGCAAATACCTACGAAGCTGGCGTTTCGAAGCAGCGAGTCATGCACGCTAGCGTAAGTGCTACGTAATGCAAGAAACGTCGCATTCAGTGGTGGCGTTGAAAATTTTGGGAAACGCTCAATCTACAGGATTTTACTTTTTTTTTAAGTCTTTTCGTTTGGTCAGTTTCTTTCCATGTATGTTTGTGAGTGTACTTGTACGTGTGTGACTGTGGCGCCTGGTTTTTCACGGAACTAGTTGTGATAATCTGGGAGCAGCAATAAGCCGGCTTGATTAGGATACTTTTAGGATAGATCATAAAGGTTCACGCGAGCAATGATAGCTAAAGTATGAGTCATTATAACGTTTTTGCGGAAACATGATGGCGACGCGCCACGATGAGTAATCAAAGCGGTTGAGTCTTAAACATGGTTGGCCTAGGTGGCAAGCGCTCGCGTTCATCCCGATATATTTCTTCGGGGTTTCCGAGCTATAGCTAAGAAAAAGTAATACAGTAAACACAGTGGAACAGCTAGCTTCTCGATTTTCAGGTGCGGGTCGAGTCTGAGTTGGCCATGCTCACAAAACCCGACGCCCGATCCTTGCTCTCAGATTTTGAAGAGTTGTATTCATCATCGCACATATCAGTCCGTTGGATGATTGGTATATGTGTTTTGAGTTACTGAGATTTTTAATATTCGTTTGGTGAGTGGTTTTTACTACAGCTTGCTGTTGTACATTTTTGAGGCCGCAAAGCGAAGATATCGGATTGAGCTAGTCGGCGTGATTTCAGATTTACCTGTGATGTGTATGAAGCATAATGGTTATCTCTTGCAGCAAGCTGCAGGGTATATATATATAATGCAAGAATAATACTTCATTTATATAGGGTGTTGCTTTCTGGCCTGACTACGTGCTTAGCCGAGACGACAACGTGAGGTATTGAGTTCGTGATTGATTTGGTTACAATAGCGTTGTTGCATTAAGGATCTGGCGAACTTGTTTGCCAACTGTCAGATTTAGCATTGAAAAGAAAAAGATTACCATGATGCTGATTTAAACGGCTAACGTGAATTGCTGTCTGTCTGTTCTATAGGATTTTTGGGAGCCAGCTTGATTGCTACATGTGAGTTTCTTACTTTACATATCTCGGTATGATTTCGATTGAACCCGGTTCCTGCGGCTCGCGTATCTTTGTCTTTATAAGGGTAGCAGCATTCTTCCATTGTCCGTGCTTGGACGATTGAGTGTGATAAGAGCCTGGCTTTGAGTGGCTTGTATGCACTTTTTGAAATGGTGATCGCAGGGTTCTATATTTACCCGTTCGAGTTACGTCTTGAACTCAGTCATTTCAATTGGTTCTTGTAATTTTTGTTTGCATTGTAGGATACTTTGTTTATGTACACTTGGACAATTTTGTTGCAGTCGAAAATGGCAGTGTTATTTCATGGGTTAAAAAATTGTAAATGAATAGTGTATCTCCGTTTGTAACTCCACAAGGCCATAAATACTATGTGGGTGTTACGCAGGAGTGTTTTATATAGCGCACTCACAGCCTAAGCGGCTTTCGGTACGCATTCCGAAGTCAGCAGACTTCATCTCACGCAACAAAGAGAGAGTGGAAAGCATAGCAGAGTCAGGAGAGCAGTTGAGGTAGTGAGTAGCGTTAAAGTTGCAGCTCAGGACCGCTGGAAATGATGAGCCATAGTCGGCAGCAGGGGAGTAGCTGTCTTTGCGTAAGAATTGGTGAAGCGAGTTCCACAGTCTAGGATCTGCAGAGCTAAAGCTTCTGTGGCCAATGGTCTTTATGCGGAGGCATGCAACGGCTAATTTATTGTCCATACAGGACCTGAGGGGGGCACGAGGAGGCTGAAACTGGTTGCAGCAGTTCAGCTGAACATATCACTCTTTTCCTAGCTACAATAGTGACAGGATCCACAGTAGCAACAACCGGCAGAGAAAGACATATAGCTTCATTCATGACCCCTTCATTCAAGGGTATTGTACCAGAAATATACACATTACCCGAAGCTGGTCCATTTCTGCCGTCTATGATCATAAACTAGGGCTTCCCAAGCCCTGTGTCTGGTTTCCCGATTTTCCCGCATGTAGCTTCAACTACGGCTTGGACCTGTGCTACATCGGTTACCTTATCGCCCTTGACATCTTCTAGATTGGCCGCAGTAGGTCCAGTCGCGCTGCCGTCATGAGCACTCCTGCTATTAAGTAATTTTAACATGACTGGTGCGAGACCGTAGGCTATCAGCAGATTTTAATTCAGACATAGCAGCCGCTAGCCATTGCTGCAAATATCTAGCAGCTAAAGGTTCTCAACAATTAACCCAGCACTTCCGACGCCGAATTTCGCGAACGCTTTAGAGGCATCTGCATTGAATTTCATTGTCACTTGCTAACGTGTGACAAGCAGCGGCAAAGTTGGTGCCTCGGAGCACGGCTAAATAAAAGCCCTACTCTAACAATTACACGTCGTTAGTGTAGATCAGTCTATTCGATAGTCACATGGAGGCGCGTGTGAAGCGCCTGTAATAACATAAAACGCCCTTGCTGTAAGCCTAAAGTAAAAGTAATTGACCATTGTGTGAAATAGACTTTTCATAATGTCTAAACAGTAGATTATGACATATCAGGCTCCTAATCATTCTAGTCCAGGAACACCTAATAATGTCAAGCATTATCACGATCTGACGGATTCAGCGCATGTACGCACACGCACGCCGCACACGTGCGTCCATAAAGCCATTTTTGAGGCCCAGATTATTTTTATTACGCTGCCAAAGAAGTCATTCTTGCAAGATGGATCTACCAAGTGCCGCTTCAAGCTCTCCAAATTTGGCTGAAATTCCTTTTTACACAGTTCTAAAGAGTCCTCCGAATGGCTCGACTTTAAGTAAGCGTGCTGCTCATTATTGTCCAAAGGTAAGGCCTATCAATTTTTTTAGAGAGACCCAAAGAGTTTGCTGCATACCCTCGGCAAGATGGCACATCATTGGCTTCAAGAGAAGAATGCTACCATTTCACGTTTCTTATTGAGCTGCTATATTAGCGTTAGGGGACTAAGGAGGCCTGTCTAGCGGACAACCACTTCGCCACTTGGCCTATATGGTTTGCTGAGTTGCGAACCGCGATGCTCGCATGCGAACACTCTCCCGCACAAAACGCGCGCACTCGCATAATATCAACAAATTACAAAAAACCTATGGATACATTGTGCACATATGTATTCTGAAAGTATCGCACATCCATCTACATTTGCACGCCAGGCTTAGAAACTGTAACCCCTAAGGACAGGGGGGCTATCAACGTCAAAGTTTAGGGAAACAGAAATTTTTTATTCAGAGCCAATAAAAGAAATCCAGAGAGTACGTCTCCTCGTACAGATAGGTTTCCTTTTCTAGGTGTCATTCTCTATGACCGGATATTGGAAAGTTCCGAGCTTTCGATCTTAAAGGCTGCTGCCTGTGAAAAGTAATCTTCAGCCAGATCATGACAGCCCTAGAGATTATTAGGGATCCGAATAAAAGCTTATATTTTTGGATATGTCGTATGTAATTAATAGTCACTTGTACTCTGGACTTCGAACTAGTTAGCTGTTCATTTGGGCTAGTGCTGTTCATGCATGTCTCTCAGCAGCTAACGAATAGAAGGCTCGACACTTCGGGTGTGTACTTGCTATCTAAATGTGTGGGCTATCTTTATTGCGGACGCGCTTTGCTACCGTCAGCAGACCTGCGGACATGGAAGCAGCATTTGTGACTTGTTAGCCGTGCCTTGCGGTGCCGGCTCTATCAGCAATCGCCACGCGTCCGCCAGGACTCAGTCCCGCGTCCTGCGTTTGCGACAAAGGGCTTCAGAGTTCTGGAGCCACAGCAGGCGATGGTAGCGTCACCGCTGGACTTGCGTGAGCTCGTCTCTTCAAGATGAATTGAATTTGTGGCTTCAAAAAGATGGAGCATCGATTGCAGTCGGGGGGGCAAGACAACTTCAGATGGCTTAAGTCCGAATTCGTGATCTTTAGGATCTCTGGCCAGCGCACTGGATGTCTCCATAAGTTTTACGACGCAATTCTCTCGATTAGTCCAATATCAACGGACGTTGAAAGAGCTTTTCGGTCTGTGCGAATTTCTGTACAAAATCAAGATCGCGTCTCTCAGACAAGTCGCCTAATGCACCTGTATTCTTGAAACATTATTGCAAGAAAGAAAAATATATTAATTTATAACTTATCACGAAATATTTCTAATAAAACTGTGTTCATCGCAAAAATAAGCTATTGCGTGTAAAATGAGTGGGGGGAAAATGGAAACAGCTGGTAACAGCTGTTTTTTTAAATCGAAAGTAGTAAATGGCTGTTTTTCGAAAATTAATATTTTCAAAAGCTCTACATGTGAAGGAGCAGGTTTTAGTGATTGGTTCCTTCAATTAGTGCTCATCTCTCAATGGGATTCTCATCGAATGGCTTCGAAATCAGAATTACCCCGATCGTCGAGTTCGAAGGTAAAGCTACTAAAAGAAATGGCTGCTTCAGCTGTTGCTGTCTGCGCCTCTTAACATATTTTTGAATAAAACCAGAAAAGAGGATTATGACACTCGCAGCTGTACAGCATAGTTGTTGAGATTTGATAGGAATACGTTTTTTAAGGACTCCGACATTCTTTGAAAATGTGGGAGTGGGAGGCGATATCGCTTGTCGATATCATGTCGCCGTGTGGTGAACTTATTTCTGTAAAATTGTTCAAGTTCAAACTCCGTGACGGCCTGAAAGACTTAATTTTAGAGGTAGAAATGCAAAACCGTAAACATTATATCACCATATCCCTATCACAGTGCAATGAAGCTTTAGTCGTTATCTAAATTGAGGTAGGTAGCCAGACTTCACGCATATCTCAATTGATTCAGAAAGCCCTAGGCGAGGTAAAGCAAGAAGCTTTTATAAAAATAATGTGCAAATATAATGTGTAAGTTTTTTACGAAGCTTTATGTAATGCTGTAACTACCATTTGCATCTTATTTTTCAAGTCAATGCTTGACACAAGTAAAGCTCTGTAGGCGTTATAAGTCCTCGCCGCTACTCTGCGTAAGTGCATACTCTTTTTTGCCAGTGAGCCTTTCGTGCCTAGCATGTGCACTTGGTCTCTCATGTGAGCCCCACCTCCGGAGGATGGTCTCTGGATCGCGGCCAGGGGTAAGCCGCTCATCTACTCAGGTATTGGGTTCGAGTCCTGTGGCAGGCAAGCTGTAATGGCTCACTAGGTAAGGCGGTTGCTTTTCACGACCTCGGCCCCGAGGTCGTGGGTTCGAATCCTGTGGTGGGCGATCCTTTATCGCCACTGCAGGTGGTGGTGGTAGTCATAAAGGCTCTTCTGTCGCTATACAAAAGGCTGTTAAATCAGCTAGTATCAATACCTATTCCCACTGCAAGCCGGACAGCCTCGTCAGCCGGTAGATAAATGAGGCTGTTAATAAGCTTACCTTTAATTTACTTAATTGGTTGCAGAAAAATTATAAGAAGTGCAGGCAGAGATTTGCCCAGCGAAGATCCTGTCCCACCATAAAACCCGTGGCTTGCGACCGATTACGGGAGAGCGGGTCCCGCGGATAACTGCGATCCAGTGAGATCCGCCGGAAATTTTCAAAACTAGCTGCGGCTTCGATTCCCTACAGCAGTCAATGATGTTTTACGTTTTCCGACAAATTATCGCGCCAGGCCAGGCTTTCGGAAGCCATTTGCATGAAATTTTTTCCCGGTGCGTTTGCAACGAGAATGCATCAGCGCGATTTCGGGGTCATGAGTTCGAGTGCAGCATCGCGTGAATTTTCGCCGCTGGCTCCAAGCTTGCGGGTAAAGCTGCCCAGGCTCTTCTGCTGCTGTTCAAATGAGGCTACTGTAGGTCTTCACAATTTGTATGACATACCAGGGTTGTTCCTGTGTGATATGAATGCTATGCATAAAGTCGTCTTTAATTTGCGTGCCTGCTTCCTCCAACTATTGAATTATGGTCACGAAAAGAATTTCCTTTAACGACGTGCACTCATCACAGGCAGAGGGCAACCGACAAAGCTTCATGATGTAGCTGGAATGCTGGCAGCTGGTGAAATGTCACTTTAAATGAATAAACAAAGTGGGCAAATATGTGTTTACATCTATTCGTAGTAACAATAAATACCTATTGCTACACGTTAAGAGCTCAATCACGCCAGCCAGTGACGCTAGACTCAACGTGGCTCCAAGCGCAGGGGGTGAGTGTGGCCACAAACGCCAATAGAGCACATGCTGCAGAGCCCGACCGCTGGCTGCGGAACAACATGGCCACATCCAATAACTGTGCCTGCACAGCTTCGTCATCCGAAAAGCGTACGCAGTCGCGAGCAGCACGTCGGATGTAGCATTCCCTCTGGGATTTGCGATCCATATGGGGCTCAAGAGCAACAACTCCAATGTCAGCTCTCATTGAGCTTTCCGTATCAGGTTTGTCAGGCCAGTAGCACATGAGTAGGGAGAGGGAGAGAGAGAGAGGGAGCGAGAGAAAGAACATGGCGGCGGCAGCAGCATGCCCCTAAGCACCGCCAATGAGTGACTGGCTAAATACAATACGGAGCCGCCCTTTTCGAGAGTTTTTTACTGCTCCGTCTCTGGCTAAGACGGGTCGCTACGCGTTCACAAAGTCATCACGCCTGTGTCCTTGCAAGCTCGGTGGCGTGCACGTTCGTGCCTCGCCATCTTTGCACTGCTTGGTCCACAAGCAACGACTGTGCGAAGCGATTGTCTCGAGCTGATTGGCTTTAGCTTGAGCGTCCACGTAATAGCGGCCAATTATAGCTTGCCTTGCTGCGACGATTCGAATCACTGGCTCCGAAGTCGGCCGGAGCAAAGTGCAGACCGAATCCGCAAGAAAAAGCAAGCCGAAAAAGCAGCTGCTTGTTGGCCGACCAAGTTGTCTGATTAGGAAATGTCAGGTATTTGAACGGCCGCTGTTGAGGTTGAGGTTGCTGTCAACAGTAGCTCCAAGTGAATCGGACGAATTAACACATGCTATCAGCGGTGCGTTTTCGGTTTTCTTCAACATTATAAGAACAATAGCTCTGAAAAGTCCAGCACTACTCGGCAGCATACGGTAGCATAAAAACAGGCGCCAGATCACAAATACATGTAGCTGCAATGTGCTATTGGCTAGAGATGTTTTCTTTATAACTGTTGATCGAACCTTACAAGACTTAGTGATTAGAGTAAAACTATTGGACTAGAAATGAAAACTAATGCGAAAGAGAGGGAGAAGGAGAGAGAGAGAGAGACAGAGAAAGAGACAGAGAAAGAGAGAGAGAGAGAGAGAGAGAGAGAGAGAGAGAGAGAGAGGGGGAGACAAGTCAGCACTAAACAGCTTGCGTTAACCTGAGAAGTTTTTAATTATAAATTGAAAAGGTAATAAAAAGCGATGCGACATTGTCAGTGCTCCATATTTACCAGATTTCTTAACATAATGCATTATAATCACTGCTGTGCACATGGCGCCCTATAAACATACGCTGTACTATACCTATGCCAAACTCACAGGTGTGCTATGCTAAGGTCAGTTGAGATTTGTGTATTCCTATTAATGCCACCCTTGTACAGAAAACTTGTAGGACGTAATGCAGGTAAATAAATGCAAATTTATTCAAGCGATGACGTTGCCGCCGGTTATTTGCTGCTACCAACAGGGGCTACGCCAAAGAACTGGCTTCTTACCAATTATAAAAACCTAGCTAAGCTTGAGCTTGGATGCGAGTAAGGCGGGTTTTCTTATCAACTAATTCTGCCGGTGGAATTGTGAATAAAAACAGATGGCTAGATCGGTTTGCATATGCATACCGAGAAGATGTGGAATGAACTTTAGGCCCTAGCCATATTATACTATTACAGTATGGCCTTATACAAAGCAATTGATATCCCATTGACCATTAACTTCAGCAACAAAAACTAAACATGAAGTCATCAGGGTGAGACCCTATTTGCTCTCTCTCTCTCTCACACCAATGTTGAGGTTGCTGAGTCACTGCTGCTGCAGACACACTCTTTCACAAATGGTGTAACAGCAGTGGGGGGGGAGGAGAATACTACCGCCAAATCACTGCTGCTTGCAGACGCTCTTCTTTCTCAGACGATGTAACAACAGTGCGGGAACAAATACTATCACCAAATGAATGCTGTATCGTATTTAAGAATACAATTTAAGAGTGCAGCGCCCTAAGAGTACCTTATCTACATCCAGGTGCATCATATATACCACAGCACTCGACCCCATGACATCGGTGGTCAAAGGTGAGATCTTAATTAACCCCTCAGCCAAACCAGGGCCTCTAGATAAAGCGAAGATCTAAAGTAATCACTGTGTACATACACGAAAAAAAGATAAATTTGGCTGGATCTGTAAGCGGATTTTAAGTTACGCTATCGCAGAAACAGAAACAATGATAGGATCTTTTAACGTAGGATGGGAAAGAAAATGATTTACCGGAGAATAGAACATGCGACCTTTTGACGTCGGAGGCTAAAGTTCTTGCCTCTCATTGATTTTGACTGCCACACTTACCTCATAGCTTACATAAGCAAGGCGCTTCGCATGCTTAAACAGTGTGGTGCTTCAACCAGGTCAACGCCTAATCTGGAATAGGCTTCAAGAAAATATGTGTATTGGTGCATCTCATAAAAGAATGAGGAAACTCAAAGGCAACATTCTTTGTCAACAAGCTTTGACATCGAGCTTCCTAGTTTATAAAGGTCAAAAATGTTTAAATAGCTGCCAGCTGATTCCATACATCGTGATATTCCAATGGTGTCACGTATGCTAGGCCTTCCATGGATCTTAGCATAGAGGTAAGGTACTTGTACTTCACGACCAATGTGGCGGGTTCGGGTCCAAAAGTGGCAAATTCTGTATTACTTGCTACCTGCCCGAGTGGTAGCGGCTAAGGCTCCGCTGCCGTTTTATAAATGAATACCTTTGCCTTTGGCCCGTGGGTCTTAGCCCAGGTGTAAGGTGCTCGCTCTTCACGACCCAAGTCGTGGGTACAAGTCTTGCAGCAGGCAATTCCATATTGGCTGCTGAAAGTGAAGGTGATATCCACGAAGGCTCTTCTGCCGCTATATAATGAGGTAGTTGAATCAGCTAACCTAAAAGTTCCAGGGTTCAAGTCCTGACCAGTTAATAGATTTTAATATTTGTTCATGACACAGCTCTTGACATTACATGTTGGTCGGTTAGATTTAGACACAGCTCAAGGCACTCATATCTGGACAGCTTATCCATTTCATGTGGTCACATATTGATGGCGACGAGTAAAAATACAGTTAAAACCTTAAGCACTGTCATACAGTTTCATGTGAGACGAGATGTTTTTAAATTGCAAAACCGGCGTGCAGTGTGCCACATGTGTAGCCTCACCATTTCTCTAGATGCCTCTCCATTTTCGGCAGATATGAGGACTCCAGCAAGACGATTTCTTCCATTTCCACCTGCACACATGGTGGCTCGTCTGGTCTTCATTCTGCTCAGTACAAAATAATATGATAAGCGTTTGCACTGAAGGCAAAGAATGGCCACAGAATGCCAATGGCCACAGTGCATGCTGGTCCTGTGTACATTTTGAGAACACTCCCCACCTGCACATGATGAACAAAACCACTCCGGTGACCAGAAGTGCCACAATAGGCACGATAATGCCAACAATCGTCTGGGGTCTTTTTGGATCCTCTTGGATAGCTGCAAGCAAAAGACGACGACGTGAGCCCCAAATAGCCTGTCACCTTGCTGTCACCGTGCTGAGACTAGGCAATACAGACTGCACGTGGTGCTTCCGTGATTCTCACTCGCTAGCCCACCCACCCACATCACACATGTGTGCCTGTACACACACACACACACACACACACACGCACACACACTAACACATGCACGTGCATGCACACTTTCTAAAAAACTCCTGTACTTTCACTCATTCCAATTCATTTATTTTGGTCCCTCTTCTTATGAAGATATTAATATACTGACCCACTGCGGCCCACTGCGGCTTGGCTCCTCCATACCTAGCTGAACTGCTGCACCAGTTTCAGCCTCTTCGTGTCCTCAGTTCCTGTATGGACAATAAATTAGCTGTTCCATGCCTCTGCTTAAAGACCGCTGGCGACAGAAGCTTTAGCTCTGCAGGTCCTAGACTGTGGAACTCGCTACCACAATTCTTACACAACGACAACTAATCACCTGCTGCCGACTACGACTCATCCTTTTCAGCAGTCCTGAGCTGCTACTTCCATGCTGCTCACTACCTCAACTTCTCTCCTGACTCTGCTATGCTTCCCACTTTCTCTTTCTTGCATGAGATGAAGTCTGCTGGTTAGCGAATGCGTACCAAAAGCCGCTGAGACTGTGAGTGCAATATAAAAAACTCTCCTGCATAACACCCACACAGTCTTAATGGCTTTGTGGAGTTCCAGACGGAGATATATTACATTCAATTAATAGAAAATTTGCATAACACATAGACGGAGATACATTACATTACATTAATAGAAAATTTGCTTAACACCTTCAGAGAACTAAATGTCTTTCTAGGCACTCTTTTTGGGCTAAAAAGGAAGCATGTCAATATTGCCGAAATTTCAGCATGCATTTTCACATATAGGAAAATTCATGCACGGGCAGACAGAGCAAAGACAAAGAGGACATGTCTTTTTTAGCTTCTTCAATGCTAATTCGGGAGATGTCGTGACATCAGTTGGAAGAGAGTTCTAGGCTTTGGGAGCATATAAACTGAAGGCATGGTCTCCAAAGGATCTGAGGTTGGTTAGATGCAGAGCTAAACGACCTGAGTTGGAGGAGCATGTTGTATGATGCGTTCTCTGATTAGGAAGTATTTCCCATAGATTGGGTGGGTAGAAATAGTGGAGGGACCTAAATGTAACTGACAGAATCTTAAATTCAACGCTCTCGTTAGCAGTTGCTTCAGGGGTAATGGCTTCTTATGATTGTACTTTGCTAGCTGAGTAATTGGTGAATAACTGGAGCGATTGCCATCACTGGATTGACCAATGTTCGCTTAGGCAATACAACGTAGCATTCTCCTTTAATGATCGGTTATGGTAAATTGCTATCGTTTATTTCATTGCTTTGACGATTATATTTTGTTGATGGCTTTTGATGTTCTTATAAAGTGATTAGAAGAAGAAATTTAATTAATTTCTATAGATTTTCTAAAAAGCTTAAGGGTCGGTAGGAAATCAGCTAACGTGCACGATGAGCCGATCTGCTAGTGACTTTCATTATGCCCATCCAAACATTCGCTGACGTCTGTTGTATGGTGCTGGAAGGTACCATATGTCGGACTAAACATTCATAAAGCATTCTTCATTGACCTGATGCAACAGAGCTCGGCCTAGCAAATAAGGCCAGAATGACCAGAGAACTGTTAAGACTGCTTTCTCCAAGGAAGACGCAAGACTGCTTTCTCCAAGGAAGACGCACGGGGCCCTTAACCAATCAGCCACACAGGCATGAAAAAAAACGTGAAGTTGTCTAAAATTGACAGTGAACAGCCTCGTGAGGATCGACTTTCAATTAACCCTAAACTCCATTAGTTTTTTCGTTACTTTCCGAAGTGCAGAGCGGCTAATTGTTGGATCTAAAACGATTTCGGAACGCTGTTAGATTCAGTAGTGGCCTCTCTGCGAAGCCTTTACCAATAACCGGACGTTTTATTTTAACAAACCGTATGATAAGTAAGATCATAAGCAATGCAATTTGCACACTAACCGACTGGCATGTGCATGGGTTAAAATCTAGCACATTAACATAGGTAACATAAAATTTACAATTAAAATATATTAACTACCCAAGTCTTCATATCAGCAAAGAGGTCTTGATGGGCAGCCTTCTGATGTATCTAGCCAGGGCAACATCCCGAGCGCTTTAGCCTCTGTTCATGCGCTCTATTTTGGACATACGGATAGGCCAAGTATTTTGTGGAAGGCCTTGCTAGAATGTACTTAACAGAAGAGGCTTGCCCAGATGACCCTGGGCTGGTACTTGCCGATCAATGTGGCAAAATCCATGGCTCTGCTCAATTAATGTCCGATTTATTGGGCCTTGATCGGCCTGCTGCTAGATTTTCCTCATATTTTCAATGGTTTTCTTCAGGGTTTTCTTGAGTTCTTTATTCATTAACTTGGCATGCCCAGTCTCCATTATGCAACTTAAGTAAATCTAAACCTACTTACAGTGAGAGATGTAAGTCTGCCAAGCAACAGATAGCCACTGTCCTTTTTTACTGTTCTTATACCTCATCAGATGCCAAACTTAAATTATCTAGAAATACAGTCGGGACTTACCAGGACTACACAGTAAAAGCAAAAGCACTTACAGAGAGCAACTGCAAAACCAAGCAGCAATGAACTATCTCATGCAACTCAAAGCAGAGAGCATGCAGTCCATACGAACAGATGCCCGGGTCCTCCGGATTTATACAAGCTCGCTTGCGAAGTTAGTAGCCAGTGGGTAGCTGAAGAAAACTAGAGGCTAGAGGCTCAAACTAGAAATTGCACTCAACTAAGTGCATGCAAAGCAGATGCTGATCCATCACAATTGAGTTAAGAAAGTATAACAAGTTCGTCGAGCAGTGGCTAAGCCAACGGTTGCACATACTGTAAATACTGGAATCCAGCGTCTGGTTAGCAAAGCAGCTCGTGCCTACTCACAGCAAGCAACTATACTGAAGCTGCAGAGGCTTGCTCTGCACATGCAAGGCATCCTTCCTCAGTTTTTTTCAGGCATCTCAAAGCGAAAAGCAAAGTTGCAAGACTATTAGTTAGCTGTGGATAAATTGGCAGTATAGCCTCCACCCGGCCGAAACCAAGTGCTATAGCACGACTTACTAGGCCTTGAAAGCCCAGTTATGTATGGCAAAGGTAGGAAGCACTTAAGCTCAGTGTGCCTTAGTGCCACCCGGACCATTTATTAGCACGCAGGCAGGAGAGCAAGAGTGAGTAGAATCGGATGGCATCAAGCTGGCCAAAGCTGGCTAGCTGGCTGTGGTGACCAAGTGGACCTCAGACTGGTGGGCCAGGTCAAAAGCCGCCATCTGGCACCAATCCGAGGTGGGTCAAGCTACGTACGTAGTAAAGACGGTGCAAGAATCCTGCACGTCGGTCCTTTATAAAAGTCTAGACATCTGCAAAAAATAATGAAGGAGCCCATGCCAGCATCACGGTTTGTCATTCCACACACGTGCAGGTCTTACCAGAGGGTCGAACTAGGTGACACCTCTTGCCGAAGTAGCCTGGCCGACATCTGTAAGTGGATGGAGCAGCAAGCTTGTGCTGCACAGTCGATTGAACGGTGCCACAGCAGCAATAAAACTGACGAGAGCAATACAAATCGGCAGTGGCAGAGCCAGGAAGGCTGGGGGGGGGCACATTTGCACTCTACCCCAAAGCAGGTGCAGCAACCTGGGTGGGCCTTAGCCTACACCTTCACCCACCGACGTCACCAACGATGAAATTGTGTGCTCTACTTCCAGTTTACCAGTTTACGAGTAAGCACCAAGTTCATGCCGAGTAAAACCCGTGAGAATGGGCCATTATTTTCCATTACTTGTGGATCTTGCCCCCTACATAAAAATCTTGCAGGTCTTTCCCACATAGATGAAAATCCTGGCTCCACCTATCGGACAGGCATGTGTGCCTATCGTGGACATCACTCACTATACCCCTCTCGGGAGTGTGCCGTTCCTACCATGGACATCACCTATCACTATCCCCCTTTCTCGTAGTGTGCCACTCTAGCTTAGAGAGGCTGTTTATAACTAGCTTGGTAGAAACCAGATGATAGTCACACAAGACGTGGATCGCCTGGGTTAGACACAGAGCCCTATCGACTTGGTGAAATCGGCTCACTCTTCCTTGAGTCAAAGTGCTAACCACATAAGTCAGGATTGGAATGACTCTTCTCTGAGCTCAAAGCCTTTGAATTCACGCAGGGTAATCCACCCATTCATCCAGGCAATCCATCTTTTCGAGTGAAGCCAGCTGCAGGGCTGGGCCGAGCACTTCGTCTGCAAGTCGAAAGATAATCTAACGTGCTGAGGAGTTCTCTCGTCACCAAAAACACAAGCACAGCCCTGGTGACTTCTAGGCAAGAAATCCGAGTCCAGAATGACCAGCACAAGTACAGCAGTTCTGCCGAAAGCCGCTTGGGCAGTGAGTTCGCTATACAAAACTCTCCTGCGTAACACCCACATTGTCTTTGTGGAGTTACAGACGGAGATACATTACATTACATTACATTACATTGGGCGATTCCAGAAGATTCATCTCATCTAACAATGTAATATTGTTGATACGTTACTTTAGAAAGTAACATTAGAGTCTTGGTTGACATAATCTGAACCAGGCTTCGGCCTAGAAGGCGAGCATCAGAATCACCGCCCCAAGCCAACATGAGATGGTCGCTTCAAGAACTCTCTTTGTCATTACTCTTCGATCAAGAGCCATCACAGGTTCTCCAGAAAAGGATGCGCCTGGCTAATTTTTTGTTTTTATTTAAAGAGACATATAGTGGCCATATTTTGAATTGCTCGAGTAGAGAGTGAAGAGAATTTTTTTTTTAACCCGACCCAATCTGAGCTACAATTGTGCCAACTGCAATGTGCAAACTAAGACAATACCTACTCTATCTCGAAGGGTTTCTGCTGCCACATAATGCAGCTATGTGCTCATGAATGATAAAATCTCTCCGCATGAGTGAAGGTCACTTTTGCAAGTGACCTTCACTCATGCGGAGAGATTTTATCTGCACAGTTCTATTTAGATGGTTCTTTGTATAACGAAGAATGATATTTCTAGCACAATCTGCACATTTGCAAACACGTGCTAAATAAGCGCTTCAATTTGAAAAATCAGCCTACTGAGTCGATGCAATAGCTGGCTGCACTTACAAGTTGAAGATAAAAGTTGATGTATTTTATCACAAACTGTACAAATCAGTAACCTGTAAAAAAAATACTAGCTGATTTAATACCCTCTTTTTGTATAGCGACAGAAGAGCCTTAAATGTTATCGCCACCACTTGTAGTGGCAATAATGGATTGCCTACCACTCGATTCGAACCCACGACCTCGGGACTGAGAACGTGAAAAACTACCGACTTACGTAGCCTGCTATCACAGCTTACCATATAATGTTAAAACTGGATTTGGTAGCTGGGTCAGTGCTTGGCCGACAGCAGAGGGCTTACGATTGGCACTGATGCTGTGTCAGTGCTTTCCAAGGCATAACTAGGAAGAGCCCTTGAACCAGGCCAGTCGATCAGATTTTGTCTGCTTGGTCCACTCTGATGCTTGTTGTTGTGGTGCCGGCAATTATCCAGGGTAGCTAATATTTAAAGTTGGCATTATTCCCCATGCAGCTGCAGCCAGGAATTCGTTAAGGTGGCTAAACTTTCCTGAGGAGGGCTAGACTTTGACGTTGATGCTAAGCCCTGACCGAAGCTGAAATGAGCTGGCCCAAACACTACACCTCAGAAACGGCCCAGGAGCCTGATTTGTCTAGCCAATCAGGATAGTGCATACTGATGGGTTTAGGCTGGAAAGATACAGTACATAATGAAGAATTGCATTCCGTGGAACATGCATTAGTACACGGAAAGCCACTTGCAGTATCCAAGCAGCAGCACTCTCCCCTGAATGATTGCTTCTGGATGATAGTGCAGCATGCCTTAATGCCTCACTCATCTTCTCTGGATGAGGTTTTAAGGAGAGTGCCACCCAAGGTTTCTGCCGAGTAGATCGGCTTGCCTTGACCGCATATCCATCAGCCACGCGAGATATTACGAATAGCCATGAACAACAGCAGGTGGCTTAAGTAAGAGAAGACAACCTGGACTGGAGTAATGGTGCAATCACGCGAACTACCATCTTGCTGACGTCGCATGCAAGTGTATAATGCATGGTAGATAATACCGCAAATCTTCAGCTGCAGCCTGGCTCACCGAGATAGCTTTGCAAACACGGCAACTTTCAATTATTGAGGCACTCCGGTTGCTACCGGATACTACCACTACTGAAATCAGCCTTTAGTAAAATCCCTTAAAAGTACTACACGGGTGTATATCCTAATGAAGTTCCTATTCTCGATCAGCAATGCATCGTCTGCAAAGTAAGGTCGTTGAAAATAGCTTTCTAAAGATTACCAAGTTTTCTAAATTGCACCACCGTTGGATTGTATTCACATAGCATCGCCTCTTTCCACAATCTTTCGCCTGACAAGTGCAGGCTATATTTGTGACAGCCGACAAATTCAAGTGGCCCAGGCAGTAGCCCCTACCGGAAGCACCTTCGGGTTCTGCATTTTCAAAATTGCACGTTCTTCGCACAGTAAGCATAATTCTTTCTACCCGCCGGTCTAGGCTTGCATGCAGTCGTTTTTAGCAGGTGCCCTTCCGCTGCTACTTTGTACTGCCTTTGGATAACATTGGCTGGGTCAGTGCCTGTCTGCCAACTTCAGGTCAGTCCGGCTGACCTAAAACCTTCCTAAAAATGCAGGGGCCGGTCATTTCCTGAAAACCAAGAGGCAAGACAATCGTTTGAGCAAGAAATAGAGATATTGTGTCTGGTGTGGTAGCCACATACTCGCAGGCAGGAGGATCACGCCCATGTGGGTGCTCCACGACGTAGCATTGGCCATGATAGCATCGCACCAAGCTGCTTTCTCTGTCCGTGCAGTTGACTCGCCTGATTAGGCTTGTAACAGTTGTGGTAGAATTCGCTAGATTCTGCTCGATCGTCGACGTGGCATTAGACGTGGTACCATTACTTGTGGATATCGTATCTGCTGGAAGTATCACTGACTTAGTGGTGGCTCCAGTTTTCAAGCTCTCGACCGTGGTGGACATTGACACTGAGTCAGCATCTACAAAAAAAAAGCGTTCAATAAGAGCCGGTCACGAATATTCTAGTTTTAGAGCATACTTTCATTCGCGGCGACACAAAAGCTCCATGCTTTCTGTACACTTGATTGTATACGTAATAATTTTTCTCCCTACTCGTACTTTTGGTCAGTATTTGTATACTTGGATTTTTCACTATACCGACTCCTTTAGCATTAAACCTGTAAGTTGAACAGCGGCTTCTCTGGCACAGGAGAGTGAGCCTTACTGCCATAATGCCGCACCAAAGGTCTTCACATGACGTCCTTAAGTGATGCTGACAGTTTTCTCTCCGAAACCAATAATTCAAAGCCTTTCAGAAGTCAGAGTTTTGCTCTGCTATGCTCCTTATAAGGAAGCTATCTATGCAGGGGGGCTTAACTGATACAGCTTCTAGATACCGGCAGCCTAGTCTGGCAGCATAGCTCGGGAAAATATCGGTATATACTGGAGTGATGAGGAGATAGGAAAAAAGAAAGAGAGAAAGCGAAAGATAAAAAGAGAGGGAACGAGAGAGCTGTGCATATTCATAATGACATTGCCACCCACGCACTTTCGGAGAGTTAATGGCATGGATTAAACTGAAATGTTCGTTCACTTCAAAGGACAGTTAGCTCTGTTCTTCTACATCAAACAGCTGCTAGACTAAGCGCTTTTTGTTGAAAGCCTAGGATTTATTAAAAAAGAGGGAATCGATAGGAAGTTTGCATGACAGAAAGAGGTGTGTCCTACTATGTGCAAGTACATCCTGATGCTTTAGCTGCATCAGTGACCAACCGTACGATGCCTGTCCACACCTATATTCATTATGTCGAGACAGATTTGAAAGGGAACTAGCGGAGGATGTGCGGCTGCATTATGCAATGATCTCGAAATAAATTGAGAAGTATGATTCTCAGCAGACGACTCTTGAATTGCTTTTCTACCATTTCCATATATCCATCCTTTACTCTTTCTTCTTTACTCTCTTTCCTTTTCCCTTCCCTCTCTTCGGGCCTCTCTCCTCTACATCTCTCTCTCTCTCTCTCTCTCTCTCTCTCTCTCTCTCTCTCTCTCTCTCTCTCTCTCTCTCTCTCTCTCTCTCTCCCTCCTTTACATCTCTCTCATCTACATGCCGCACTCGCACTGGTTTGGCCCAGTAGTTAAGGTGCTCGCCCCGACCAAGGTCTGGCCGAGGTCACGGGCTCTAGCCCCGTGGCAAATGCAAAGCACCCGAATAGAGATTAAGTTCTCTTAGGGTGCTATCTAAATGAATTATATATATATATATATATATATATATATGTATATATATATATATATGTATGACTGGCCTTTTTAGTGCTGCCAGCACGGTTTCAGAAAGACAAAGATAAAGTGCATGCAATACCAACTTAAGCAGCAGTAGCACTAGTATCTTCACCCTTCAGTCTACTGTTATATTTAGATCATTGGGGTTGTGCTTGCACATGAAGACCTTAGAAGTTAATGTAGACCTAACACAGAGTTTAGAAGCAGTAATCCTGCTACCTCGTCTCCTGGTGAGCTTGAAAACTAAAGCTGAAGAGAGCAGCAGTCGGTTCATTGTGATCAGACTTCAAAATCATGATAGGTAGCCAGAAAACACCAGTGACTCGAGCCGTGTTAAGTTGGACAGCCTCAAACCGTTTTTGAGTTGCTGCTGCCGTTCATCAAAACCAGCAGCAGCACTTCTATCTCTATCATACGTAGGTACTTCGGAGGTACTTTTAACTTTGCTCTTCGAGAATTGGCACATTCCTAGAAACATTTGCATGAATTCTGTTTGCCTTACTATGCTGCAAACAATTACAATAGGCTTGTGAACTTAGAGCCTCTCCCTTGTTTTTACATGGTGTCACTGACCGATTGTTACTTAGAATCTGAGCTCCGGTCTGGCAGGGGAGAAAGAGGCATGCCTATCCATGAAACCCTTGAGATTCGGCTGGAATTAACCTCCAAGCTGTGTAATGGACAGGTTCTTCCGATCAACCTTTAAAACCAGCTTGCCATTGAATGACCTTGTTCCAGCTACCTGTAGGGGGGCTCTGGTGGAGCTTGAATTATCGAGAAAAGGGTATTAAACAGGGCAGCGAATAGAAATCACTCTTCTAGGTATTGGTCACTGACCTGTGTAATGGGGCCGTGACAGCCCACGAGGAAAGGTGCTGCTCTTCACAGCCCAGGTCGTGGGTTCAAATCCTACAGTGTGGGATCATTTATTGCCAACTTCAAGCAGTGATGATAGCCGTTAAGGCTCTTCTGCTGCTATACAAATGAGGCTGTTAAATCAGCTAATACATGCGCACACAAACACACACACACACACACACACACACACACATATATATATATATATATATATATATATATATATATATATATATATATATATATATATATATATATATGTGTGTGTGTGTGTGTGTGTGTGTAATCCCTCGAGCAGCAAAAAGCTTGAAACGAGCTGCAGTCATTGAACAACCTTGTCTGGGTCTGGTGTGGCAGGCTTTTGGGGACTCAGCTTGCACTGCAGTGGCATCTGGTCACCATAAAGTGTGGGATCAATTACACATGGCTTCGAGCATTTCCTGGAAGTCCTGGCTAGTGAGCCTGTCTGCTGCATAGGTCAGTGGACCTAATTGTAGATCTCCTGAGGGCCGGACATTATGCGTGGGTCAAGGAAATCCTGGCCCAGAGCAAGCAGCCCTAGGCTAGCAGCTCGGACACAACTGGATCCTCGTTGTGTTATCTAGACGCGAGCAGAAAGAGACCCGTGCACGTCTTGCATGATTGCTCGCTCTCGAGCTCCAAGTTGAGCATCCAGCATGAGCTGCTCACCCTGCTTCATGCTGCTCATGCTAATTAGCCGGCCCACTCAGACTAGCCAGACAGCCGGTGCTGCTTCTTTTAGGATACTGGCCAGGCCAGTTGAACAGGGGCAGACAGCCGACACGTAAGCACGTAAGCTTGAGCACTGCATTAATTAGACGTTTCAAGAGACGGATCTGTTGTGCTTACGGATTTGGCAACAGCACCATCTGCTTGTTCAGACAAGCCGGCTGCTGCTTGCACTTCCACGATTAGTGGCCCCTCCTCCTCCTTCCGCCGTGAACTGGGCCGAGGCCTGGGCAGCTGGGCAGAGGTTAACAGCTGCAATCAGATCGATGCATGGCTTGCTGGCGCTTTTTTGCGATGGCACTCGGCCCTTTCAATTGTCCCGCATCGTCGCCATGCACGTGCCTTCCTAGCACATCGAGCAGAGCTGCAGTGCATTCGACGCTTTCATGCATCCAGCACGAGATGGCGTCTCTCGTTTAACTGGCTTTTGGTGCCAGAAACAAGATGCTGCTGCTACTGCTGCGAGCGCTGTTGCGTGTGGTACTTGGGAGCCTGCTACCTCAGTAAACATATTCGTTTGGTTCCAAGAAGAGGGCTGGCAGTTAGGTCAACGTATCACTTCGCTAATCACTAGACACGCCGGAGCACAGTCCGGCATTAAGTGCACTCCACTCAGCATGCAATAGTGACTGAGTGTCACGGAAGGTGCTGCCACGGTTTACGAGTAGCCAGCCTAAAGCAGCAGCCACCCACCTTTGCCTCTGCTGCTGGGTTGCCCGGGCAGCAAAACGCAAACTGGCTTGACCCTTCGTCGCCCAGATAGGCGCCACCTATACAGTGATTGAGGGTGCTCAACGCTGGCCATCGCAAAAAGGCCCAGGCAGAGCCCAGGCAGACAGCAGCTGGATGGACTCAGCAGGGGACAGGCAGCCTGTTTCTATGCAAACAGTGGTCAATTGAATGTCATTATTAATAGCTTGCACAGTAAAGCCTGTTCAAGGAGCCAGTGGCCAGTGTATCGGCACTGCAGTAACAAGTATAAACTCGGAAATATTGCAAGACTCTGGTGGTCTGTGCTGCAAGGCTGGGAGCCGATACGATCACGAACAACAGGCTGGCCGAGTGCCAGCAAAGGAATGCTCGCAGGGCGGCACCGTTTTTCGCCGAGTCACGAATGAACGATAGGGCATAATCCCGCTTGTTTATACTGTTAGTTAGTATAAGCAAGAAGACTTGCCTGAGTCTGAGTAGAGTGAGAACTAGAGTGTCCATCACGGGCAATGGGCCTGATAACACGTCTCAGGTTAAACAGTATCCAAAAAATACTTGCCTCGTTCTCGCCTCGTTCTGAGCATTCCTGGAATTCCCACACCGTGAACATCTTAAAAAGAAGGCACAAGTGACTAGTGGCAGCTTAAAGCTATGTGATACTGGACGTCTTAACGACAAACTCAGAAGCGAATCTAACACTACAGCCCATTGCACAATACAACACGAACTCATCCATCGAAAACTCGCACACGGCGCTACGGCTTGTTTCACGGGGTGCTGCCGAGGCCCATCGATAATTATTTAAAGGGACGTGAATGGGAAAAAATCAAAACACATAGATAGAACACGCAGAACACATTCGAAGGTGGTCTGAAGGAAAAATATCAACTTTATATATGAATTGCTATGTCGTATATAAAGGAAATAACTTTACTAAACTTAGAGCCCAGTGTGAGCTCATTCGTCATGACGAAACATGAGAATGGTTGGGCTTTTAAAGGACCTGCTCGAGTTGAGCAATTGGCAGGAGATCCAGTTGCGACAAAGAGTCTTTGAATCACCCGAGTTTTCCTTGGAAAGTAAACTCGCCATTTACTGAATCGCAGACGCCAGTACTATCGAGTTTTAATGCAGCCAGATGTAAGGATTATCCATTCAAGGGCGCTTGTAGCACCTGCGAAAGATCGGCTTAAGGCCGCTCTGATTAGATGCCTGCTGGGATTCCATAGTCGCTGATATTAAATCAGCAGACATGAGGCTTTGCGTAACAGTCCGGTGAATTGCCGTGGTGCACTGCATCTCAGGCAATTACAGTTAACTGACTTGAATACAAAAATTGCCTGAGTGTCAATGCATACTTGAATAAAAAATTGCATGCGTGTCGAAGCACCAATGCTAACCCATGCAAGCAGCGGCAAGAGAAACCTATCGGGTGGTGTTTTTCCGAGGTCTTAAGGGTCTTCTGATATTTCTTAAAGAAACTCCTATAAGGGAAAGGGGAAACGCAAACCTCTCCCAAACCTTGCTGGAAAATCAAAACTGGACCGATTAGCTATTTCCTTTACTTCCGTCCCTCGAGGGAACTTTTCTTGAATGAGGTACTTTCTATTTAAACGCTCGAATGCTTGTTCATTATTGCCAGATTTTTATATATTCTTTCCATGCTATGTCTTTGAGCAATCGGTAGCTTTCTTACAGATATAGACGAGATTCCTAGTTACTTTGATGAAATCAAAACATATATGGCCTCGATCAACTTCGTTGGTGTAGTTTCTGCGCCATCCCTTAAAGGATTATAATATTCCTCCTTCCCTAAGTGCATCTCTTTCGCAAGTTTTCTCAATTGACAACTCGTTTGGCTGGGAAAGCTGAATGGCGTCAGTGGAAGGCATCTACTTACACAAGCACTCACTCTACTTTCAGTACTAGACTTGAAGCTGTTATGCTTTTCGGTCGAGATTTTCGGGAGGAGTTCTAATATACACCACTGTGAGAGCAAAAGCTCTGAAAATTACGAATATGATGTAACATAATCGTAAATGGCAGATGCCAAGCAAGACTGTTCTCCCGCAGTAGCATTCGGTGCACAGCCTCATTAACGTCATGATAATTCATTACCCACAAGAGCTGCTCTCGAAGCGACTGCAGTTTTCGAGAGCGCCGGGTGTAATAAGGCCTTGCGGTAGTTTGCCAGGCACAATCCATCCTTTTGCAGCTTCAGAAAAATAATAACTGTTATTGTGTGCGTTGGTTTTCGAGAGACCTACCTAACCATAAAATGACTCGGTCAACTAGAGCCGCTCTCAACAGAACTTGCCCGGCCAATGCCTAAATCCTAGATCTGCGAAGTCACATTCCGATCTCAGGTGCAACAGCAAAACCAATTAATACACCTTCCTTTCCAGTAGACGTAAAATTTCTAAGGAAATTTAGCTCTCTCGCCGTGCTACATAAATATGGTATCATAATTATTGTCATTATTATATCAAAACATGCTGTTTCATTTGAACAGTGAAGTTCAATTTACACACCAGCTGAACTGTCAGCCAGATCCAGTAAGCACTAGGTACTTTTTCCACAAAAATAGGATACCCAAGAGCTTTGAAGGAAAAAGAACGTGTCGTCAACAGAAATTGACTTCATTACCTCCTAAATTAAAGGCACCAATCGTAACAACCGACTCAATTCAGCAGACCTAGAATGACGCCAGCTGACTGGTCTGCTGGTCTTTGCAGGTGGCAAGTAACTGAGCTTCGATGTATTTGTGGATGCCTGCTCACTCATCTTAGACTGTGGCGGCTGCTCTCAAACTTTATATTCTGGATCTACACAGAACCCATGTTTCAATAGCAGCTTTTGCTGCTGTCATTTTGGCCAGTATTTGCAGACTTGGATTTTTCACTATACCGACTCCTTGAACATTAAATCTGTAAGTTGAGCAGCGGCTTCTCTGGCACAGGAGAGTGAGCCTTACTGCCACAAGGCCGCACCAAAGGTCTTCACAGGACGTCGTCCTAGCACTTGGATGACAGCTCATTTTCGCAAATTGAAGGATGATACGACCAACTTGGTAGTTAAGGGTAATGCTGGTGTCATTCAGAAGCTTTAAAGCCTAGCCCTCAAAATTGGCTCAACCAGCACATCACCTGTGTCACTGAATGCGCAGAATTCTGCCATCGAAAAAGACCTTTCGTGCGACGACCACAATAGCTACACAGTCAAATTTTCGAGCATCGCAACTACCACGTTGACCTCTTCCAGCTGTCGTGTATCCAATCCCCATCAAGCAGAGCATCGACTTCAAGGTTCTAGCGCTCACTTGTATGTCACTTCACTCGCCTGCTCCAGCTTACCTATCTGAAGTACTTCCTCCTCACACTTTCCCTTTTGCTAACCCGTTCATCTGACACGGGTCGTTGAGCTATGCCAACTGCCAACCTCAATTCTCGGGAGACCGTGTCTTCAGTTCCTCGGCATATAAAGCCCGGACTCACTACCAACCGACATCAGAACAGAACCTAACTTGTCGAAATTTTGACCTAAGCTACAAACCTCATGTTCCTCATAGTATTTGCCGTGTCCACGTGAATCGCCCTCGGTGTGCTTGTGCATTAAATTATGCATGTTATTGTCGCTATTAAGTTGATATACTTCCTTTCCATCTTATGTCAGGTTCGTACGGAGAGAATTGTTCTCCAATGGTGTTATACACAAAATGCATAATTATTATTGTATTGGCATACATAGTTGGTTGCATAAACTTAATGTCGGTCTACTGCGGGTGAGACGTAAGCTCAGGCACACGCACAAGCCAGTGCAGCCATGCTTGCCCGGACAGACACGTGAGCATAGAAGTGAATTCTTTCACTTGGACACGTTTATGCTCGGATACAATGAATTACCTTAATCCCTTCTAACTAGGCAAAATTCGACCGACAATCGGTGGTGCTCTGCTGGGAAAGCATGTGGAACATGAATAAGAGGGATAAAAAATGACAAAATTATTAAGCTGCTTGCTAACCGGATATCGATTATGCTGCCCTTTATTTCCACGATATCCTCATCTAGACCTTTATCAATAGCAGTCCTGTTTGGGATGCTGCTGGTGCACAAGAAACAATTTTTTAACTGTCAAATATGAGACGCCTAATTTTTCTAGTAATAGTAGTACCGTTTGGAAATGCATTCAAGAAGTGGCACTGATTAAAGTGCTACTTTTTGGCAAGTAGTGTTCGTGCCTCCCTTTAGCAGCAGTATAGCAAAATGATCTGGATGTACCTCTGTTATAACTTGTCACAATAGTAGAGCCTAAAAAATTGGCCAAAGCTGCCCGTACGAAGCACTTTGTCATAAGATATTTATCCGAGATCTCGTGGTGGCATAGTCTACTTCTATACACGGATGGCTCTTAAGAAGAAGCCGGATACGGTCAAGCACCATAGGAATAAGGAGACGGTTCACGGAAAGCATTATCTGAATAAATCGGCCAAAGGGAAAACAATTGGTCAACATTTTAGCACATCAGCATGACGGTTTATTGCCACCGTGGTAGCTGTCGACCACCTTCAGCTAGGGGGCGGTGACTAGTCAGCATATTGGTAGCATTCCTTCTCAAGCCAATTGGAAGTAAAGTAGAAACGCAATAATTAAGGATGGGAAGTGATATTGCTAATTGTGCTCTCGCACTAGTTCCGCATCCGAGATACAGGATCCTGCAAAGGATAAATCAGCAGCAGCCTTGGAATGAAATGCACCAGAGAACAGCAGATACTGACAAAAGTTTGGAGCGCGAATCCGAACAAGACCGCCTATCCTTGCAATTATGTTAAGCCAGTCTGCCTGGAACACTTGGAGGCCGGGAAATCTACCCCTATAAATAGCTAGGTTTTTTGTCTGTGAGTCCATCGCTGAAGTCCGATTTACATTGAGTCCTTCACGATTTCTTTATGGTAGGTACACGACGGTACGGCAATGTGAGTGTCAGAAAATGGAGAAAGCAGGATCATTTGGGAATTTGCATATGTGATTGTACTTGAAATTGGACATCGAAATGTTAGAGCTTCACAAGACTATGAACTACGAGAGGTGGTTCAAATGGTGGCCTTGCTGTGGTATTTCAGCAGCTTGAGTTCTCTGCGACGCGACTCCCAAATTGCTGTCCACAAATTGGCAGGTGCTGCTTCCGGCACTTCCCAGCCGTTGCTTGGACCCTCGGAGCTGGCACAATGGAAAGCTGCCAAGTGAGGTCGAATGACCGGAAGTCGTGCTGTGCCTGCCTTTGGTAACCAATGGACACACACAATCTTCTTCACGTGGCCGTGGCTTCCAACCAAAATTGTGTACAGGGGGATGCTTTTCCCAGCAATGAATTATGAACGAAAAGGAACAAAGCAAACAGAATAGAGGGTCTACCGATCGCAGACAAAAACGAGAAAAATATGCAACTAAGGAATGCATTCCTAGCCAGAGGCCCGATACTCAACAGAAACGTTGCATTCTACGAACTCGTACGAGGACATCTAGAACTGAAAGAGAATTAAGATTCGAGCACAATACGATGTCGTGGCATGGATCTTTTTGTCCGAAATTTTGCCGAGCCCACCGGCTTGGCTGGGTTAACCCCTAGGTCGGCAGACTTTCAGGCCCGCACGCAATGCAGAAGTGAAAATTCCTGCAAATGTTTTCGGGCATGAGTATTTCATAACCCTATCTTAGGCAGAGCACCGTACAAATATGCAAGAGTCTGCTCACTAAAGAATTCGGGGTCACGAGCTTCATTAGCTTTATTAAGGATTATCCAATCTGGACGATGGTGATGCAGTGAGGCAGCCACAGGTACGAACGGTTCTGACTGAAAGGACACCGAGCCACGGGAATAGCCAGGGTTTAGACCATCGTGGGCCAGATCTGAGCTTCACCCGATGCAGCCAGCCAATCACAGGTTGCATCATAGGCGGCCAATCATAGGCCTATCTAGATGCCAGCCAGTAGGCAGACACATCCACTTCAGTCGGACATCGGCAGGGGCTTCCAGCCACCTTTTCCTACACCTAGGCAAACGACGTACTTGTAGACAGCAAATACGCTTGTCGTTTTTCTTACAATGAAAAGCGTTGAAAGGCGCCTAGAGGGAGCTTTTGCCTTCGAGCGTTCACCCTAGCATAGCCCAGTTAGAGTCACACACAGACTCCCAATTAGCTGGCTAGTGCAAACACATGACTAAGTTTTAGTGTTCCAGCATTAATGCCCTGAGTGATGGACACTTGAAAGTTGAAATAACAGAGCTGTGACACCTTGGGGTGGAAGCAGCACAAGCAAGTGTGCTAATGAGAGACCGGGTGTGTGCCACTTCCTTTGCAAGAGCAAAGTTACAGGAGAGAAAAAAAACATGCACAGGTCATTTTGCAACACAGAGCGAACTATGTAGGGGAGTGCTTGCGTGCAATTGGCTATTTCTGTGAGTGATTCTATCCCAGATTCAGCTGCCAGGACAGAGCATTCCTGTCTTAGCAGCAGAAAAGGCACAGCCAGTAATAGCAGAGGGCTGCATCAGCATCATACGAGTATAGCTCTTGGTTTAGCCCAATTAGAAAAGAATCAAGAGTGCAGCCGAATCGTCAGTCGGATTTACGTTGGACTAAATGTGCCAAAAGGATATGGTTGGGCTCTCGGGAGTTGAGCATACGACCAGACAAGAAGAAGTCGTTCTACTCACCCATAGCCTGGTAATTAGCTTTGCACGTGCTTGCCTACACAAGCGGCTAGTAATGCACAATATGGCGGGCAGCAACTGGGCTCAGGCAAACTTGAAATTGAGCAGTCACGATATACAAGGTCGGGGCTCCAATGATTACGATATGGGAGGCTCGGGCTCCAAGTTCCAATGACACCAACGTTCGTGTTCCTTCCCTGCCGTAAGTGAAAGCTGCTTCTCAATTTAGTCCCATTGCAAGCCTTTGGCTCTAATATTGTTCAAAACCGGTTTAAACTATCTGATCATTGCAGTGCCTGCTCCCTCTATCACGTGACTACGAGATGCTGCACGGACATCACACCAGCCCTGAGAGGAACTCGGCTCGAAGTGTGATACTGAAAGCATCATGATTTGTAACTGCCAGGGCTTGTCGTGAGTAGGTGATTAATGGCCTGATTTAAGGGAGAGAGTTTAATTAACTAGGCATTTGATTATGCTTGGGGCAGTGGGGACACACCCCAGAAAGAGGCAATAGAAGCAGCTGCTCTTGCATCAGCTGCCCACAGCCCCCCATATCAGCCTCAGCTGTCGCCTACATAGCGGCAGAAGGTCCAACGGCCATCACTGCGGCTTGCAGTGGGCAATAAAGGATCGCCCAGAAGGAGCTAGAGCAGCAGCCTGACAATGGCAATTGTTCCGTGAAAATGACTGGGCCAGCCACTACCGCTGCTGCTGCTGTTGCTGCTGCTGTTGCTGCTGCTGTTGCTGCTGCTGCTGCTGCTGCTGCTGCTGTCTCTCGTTGCTGCTGCTGTCTCTCGTTGTGCCGCTGTCTCTCGTTTGACTGCTGCTGGTGCTGCCTCTTCTATGACTGCTGCTGCATGTGTTTAACTGACATCGCTTCTGGTTTACTGCTGTCCACGAATGCTCTTGTCAGTATGCACTCACAGACAGCATGCATGCTGACACACTCGCGAACACGGGTGATGATGTACACACACAACACACACACAGAGGCACACACACGTGCACTTATGCACACACACGTCCACGCACGCACAAATGCATGCGTGCAAGCATGTAGCTAGAGCTGTGGCAGCAATGCTACTAGTTCGAGATGCCTGTGACTGATATCATAGACCCTGGCCGAGGCATAATGGTAATGGTTGCAGCTGTTGGCAACGACCAGGAACCGGTGGGCATGAACAGTAAATGACTCTACATTCACGTGGTTTAACTAACAACATCTCCACAACCAAAGAAAGTGAGCCCTGCTCATCAATCCCTGTCGCCTAGGGAATGCTGGAACGATGTAGAAACCACAATTTACCTGAGGTTAGCAACCATATTGTCAAGTTGGTACAGTAAACAAACTGAGCTAGGAGCTAAAACTGATAAGGACCGGTGAAATATGTTACTCAATAAGGGCGATTAAACACATGCAAACAGACAGACAGATAGATACGTATACAGACCCTTGCTCTCTCTCTCTCTCTCTCTCTCTCTCTCTCTCTCTCTCTCTCTCTCTCTCTCTCTCTCTCCCTCTCTCTCTCTCTCTCTCTCCCTCTCTCTCTCTCTCTCATATCAAACTCTGCTCATTCATTCCCTCTCTTTCCTGTGAGACCCTACTGTTGAAACCTGCCCTCTTTTTTCTAAGCACTCCTGCCTAAGCATATTTTGACATATAATAACCAGCATTCTTGCTTGCTATGTCCCCTTTCAAAGCATTCGACGAATATAAGTGTTAATTTTTGAGTAGCCAAGCTAAACGCCATCTACTGCCCGCAGGATAATCGATCAATCTACAGTGTGTGCCCACATTCTCCTCTAAAATAACCTGTGAATCGCGAAACCTCAAGACCCTTGACATCGATGCTGTCCGTGCGAGCATATCTGCTTCACCTTTGCTGCTCAGTCCTCCCTCCGATCTGTCATCACTGGTAGATTGCTACAACACGACACTAGCTGACACGCTCAACGAGTTTGCACCTTTGACAAAGCGCACTGTGCGCCCCCGCCCAGACGGCCTATGGTTTACCACAGACATTAAACTAGCCAAGTCTACTAAACGAAAGCTTGAAAAGGCATACAAAAGATCCGGACTAACTGTCCATCGACAGGCATATGAAGACTACTGTAGGTCGTACTGATCGATCCTAGCAAAGGCTAAGTCTAGCTTCTATAGAAACATTGTTGAATCACAGATGCACAATCCAAAAATGCTGATGTCGACAATAAACCATCTCCTCAACCGTTCCCAGGTTAGCTCCTTACCTGATGATCCTTGTGATGATCTAGCCGATCGCTTCTCTCGATTCTTTGTGCAGAAGATAGACAAAATCAGGGAATCCATCCCTGCGATGACAACCTTCCCACTAGAATGCTGTTCCTCGGTTCCTGGCTGCGCCTCAATGTCTGCATTTAAACAGGTCACCAGTGACATAGTCCTAAAGCTCGTATCTCAATCAAAGAAGACAACAAGTCCACTGGACCCTATTCCCACTGTCCTGCTCCTACGTTGCATTGATCTGCTGCTGCCATGCATAACCAACATCATTAATATGTCATTAGCCTCAGGTCAGGTCCCAGCACCTTTCAAAAAAGCTGTAGTCAGGCCACTTCTCAAGAAAGCTACACTAGACCAAGAGAACTTAAGCAACTACCGCCCAGTCTCCCTTCTACCATTCCTATCAAAGACACTGGAACGGGTCGCGGCAGACCAGCTGAACTCGTATATCGAAACCTCACACCTTGCTAGTAAGTTCCAGTCTGGCTTTAGAGCTAATCACTCCACAGAGTCAGCATTGCTTCGGGTATACAACGACCTACTTAGGAATGCAGACATGGGTAGAGTGTCTCTTCTTGTTTTGCTCGATCTTTCGGCAGCTTTTGATACCATCGATCACAAAGTACTTCTAGAGCGCCTCTCATCTCGCCTGGGCATCACTGGCACTGCTCTGCAGTGGTTCAGGTCCTATCTCAGTGGGAGACTCCAGAGTGTTGACGTGAATGGACAAAGATCATCTGAAGTACCTCTAAAATATGGAGTACCTCAGGGCTCTGTGCTAGGTCCGGTCCTTTTCACCGTTTATACTCTCCCTCTCGCTGATGTGATTGCCAAGCACAATCTAGGCTTTCACTTCTATGCGGATGACACTCAGTTGTACCTTTGCTTTGATCCCTCCCAGCCTTCGAGCACCTCAAATTCTCTCAACTCACTTGCTGCATGCATTGATGACATCCGATCATGGATGGCAGCAAATTTTCTAAAACTAAACGATGATAAAACTAACTTACTAGTTATGGGCAAACCTAGTGTTATTCAGAAATTGGAAAGGCTGACTTTCAAAATTGGCTCTGCCAGCATATCTCCAGTTGCATCAGCTCGAAATCTAGGTGTCATATTCCAAAGCGACCTCTCGTTAGACGACCACATCAGCTCCACAGTCAAATCAGCCTATTTTCAGCTTCATACCATTGCTAAAATTAGGGCTTGTTTAGATAAGGATACCACGTCCAAGTTGGTCCATGCATTCGTGACATCTCGTCTCGACTTCTGCAACTCACTGCTTACTGGCCTACCAGCATGTGCGATCAGGCGATTGCAGCTGATGCAAAACTCTGCAGCTAGGCTTTTCTGTCGTGAGCGTCGCAGTTGCCACATTACTCCACTTCTCGCCGACCTGCACTGGTTACCAGTCAAGCAACGGATTGACTTCAAGGTTTTGTCGCTCACTTTTAGGTCTCTTCATTCTATGGCTCCAGCCTATCTTTCAGAGATACTACCCCATCAGGCAAAGCATCGTACCACTCGCTTTTCGGAATCCAACAGTCTAGAAATACCTCGTACAAACCTTAAATCCTTTGGAGACCGTGCATTTAGCTCGTATGCTCCCACAGCCTGGAACTCCCTCCCGACCTGCATCAGAACATCCCCTGACCTGACCACATTTAAAAGAAACTTAAAAACATACCTATTTAGGACAGCATTTAGTGGGTCTTTGTGATTCGTCCTCGATGTGCTTATGCGTGCTGACACTGTTCATGCTGCCACTAACCACATTTGCATGCTGACCCAGTGCATGTAACCCCTAACCATGTTATTCATTTTGTTTGTTTTTCAAGCATGATTTTACTTACTATTCTATTGCGTATCACTTTGCAGCAAATGTAAAGCGCCTAGAAAGAGATTAAGTTCTCTGAGGGCGCTTTATCAAGTGCAATATTATTATTATTATTATTATTAACTCAAGCTCGATATGCAACATGACTGCTCGCGACGAAAGACTTCGGTGCTCAGTCGATGCCGACGTGTCGCTCGTCCCGCGAGCAGCGATGGGTCGGCCAGATTGGATAATTCAGGGTCCACTCGCACGTTTCTCGTACAACTCCAGAGTGGCGTGCAACTGTGGCTGAATCAGGACCCGTAAGCATCTCCGGACATACAGCCGGCGAGCCATTAGACAGCAATGATTTGAACAGAGCATTGCAAGTCGGAGTGTCTGCAGCATTGGAGGGGCTGAGGCCAAAGCCAGAGCAGAAGCTTTGAAGCAGCGGCCGTCGTTGCAGCCAACGCCAGCAGCAGCTCACCTTGTGACATCAGCCCAATAACGAAGCAGAGCAACGCTAGGGCTTGACTGAAGCAGCCGTTACAGTCCGAGTGCCGATGAGCCGAGGTGACGACGATCATTGCTCGGCCGATTTCGATTTACGAGCTGAAGCTGGCCGAGCTCTATCTCAGAGAGGTACACGCGGCAAGGTGGATAAGTTCTCTCACCCGCGCAGCCGTGGCAGAGGTGTGGACGCCGATGTGTCTGCCGATGCTGGCAGGTGCTCGATCGTCGTACAGATGCAACTCTTCGACTTGGCCGATCAGCCAGGTGTGGCTAGCAGCGAGCGATAAACCTTGCTCCCTCTTCTTTCAGCTCCCGGGGATTCAGCCTCGGGCCTAGGATCTCTGCTCCTGCTGCAGTGACTGCTCCTCAACTCCTCCAGCAGACGATCGGAAGCAGCGATCGCTCTGTCCGTACGGGTCCTCTCGGTAGGTTAGAAAGCTGCTGTCTGAGTTGTTTCCCTAGAGCTTGCCTCTTAATTACCCTTTCACTGCCCGCCGATGGGCTGCCTAGGCCTCTGAGCCAACCAGATGCTTGCCTTCCCCCAGCCGGCCCTGTGAGGACAATGTAGCAGACAGCACGACTACCCCTACCACTGGCTGGCTGTGTGGTATCATCACAACGGCGATGGTAGGGTTATGACCTCTCTCGAGGCGAGGGACCGATAGCAAGATGGGCAGAAGATTTCCGGACATTGACGTCAATCGGGTAAGGCTTCTTTGCAGTCTGCCAGTCTTGTCAATCCAGCTGAGTGGGCCTCCCTCCCTCCCTCCCCCACTCAGAGCCAAGCTTTCCTCATTCTTTAATTAAGCAAACTACTAGCCTCAAGCTTAGCTTGCTGCCAGCCTGATGGCATGCGCCCTAACGATGAGCTCGAGAATAGAGCCGGCAAATACCATGGGGCGGCTGCTGCTGGAGGGGCAGACGAGCCTTTACCCACTGCCCCAGCCGAAGTGCATCCGCGTTCCACTCGGGGCTATCTCGCGGGGCCGGAAGCCACTGTCGGTTGACTTATTGACAGCTGCAATGACGGTTGCTACTTGGTGATAGGTACGAGGGTAGCACTGCTTAAGCAAGCAGAAAGATTGTGTGGCAGGCTAAGGTGCCGGCATCGCTGAGCAGATCCAGCCGGCAGATACAGCCGGCAGATCGACGGCCGGTATTCCAGGCAGCGTTCGACCAGGCGGCGTTCGACCAATGAATTCGATTCATGTTCACGTTAACAGCCTTCGTAGCTGGTATAAGCAACCGATTAGCAGCTGGCGGTGGCTGTCTCTGCTTAAAGAGTCGACCCGGCCGGTAGTACTCTGAATGCAACAGCAGGGCCAGCAAGGACCTTGTTGATGAGCAACCGCTCGTGCACGTCAGTGGCAGGTCCGGTTTATCAACAAATAGACCTTTTTGAATAGCTGCTTTCGTGGCCTCCAAAGCACACGTCGCACCGCTGTAGATACTTGTTCACTATGCAGACACTTGCACAAATCATTTAGCTCCAACTGCTCCTTAGCTCACCGGTCGGTTATGGCAGGCTGACTCTCACCAGGCTATAGCTTGTCATGGTGTGCCTTCTGAAAACAGATACGGGTGCAGGTGCGATGCGAACGCGTCGGACAGCCGCTGGCTCAAGCATCGAGCCAGGAAAAAAGTCAACGTGGTCTCCCAAAAATCACGGCAATCATAGCGAAAACTCTGAGCAGGCAAATGTAACACCTAAGAAGGCAAGGTTGGTATCGGTGCTCCCGGTTCAACCGTTCCACTGGCTCACAAGCCACAAAGCTAGATCTCTATCTAGCAAATGGCTTCTGGCACGACGCAAAGCACCTGATACGAGAGTCGTCGTCCGACTTCGTGTCGGCTGCTTGCATTAGCAAGGACTGATTGTGTGCCTCCGGATTGTCTATATAACTTATAAGAACCCCGCTGGTTGGCGAATAAATCACGAGTTCTGTGAAGCAGTCTCTATAATTTGATGTATCTCCGTCAGTAACTCCACAAAGTCATAAAGACCATGTATGTGTTACGCAGGAGAGTTTTGTATAGCACACTCACAGCCTAAGCGGCTTTCGGTACGCATTCGGTAGCCAACAGACTTCGTCTCATGCAACAAAGAGAAAGTGGGAAGCATAGCAGAGTTTGGAGAGCAGTTGAGGTAGTGATTAGCATGGAAGTAATAATAATAATAATAATAATAATAATATTGCACTTGATAAAGCGCCCTCAGAGAACTTATTCTCTTTCTGGGCGCTTTACATTTGCTGCAAAGTGATATGCAATAGAATAGTAAGTAAAATCATACTTGAAAAACAAACAAAATAAGTAATATGGTTAGGGGTTACATGCACAGGGTCAGCATGCAAATGTGGTTAGTAGCAGCATACACAGTGTCAGCACGCATAAGCACATCAAGGACGAATCACAGGGACCCACCAAATGCTGTCCTAAATAAGTAGCAGTTCAGGCCCGCTGAAAAAGATGTGCCATAGTCGGCAGTTGGAGAGTAGATGTCGTTGCGCAAGAATTGTGGAAGCGAGTTCCACAGTCTAGGACCTGCAGAGCTAAAGCTTCTGTCGCCAACTGTCTTTAAGCAGAGGAATGGGACAGCTAATTTTTTGTCCACAAAGGACCTGAGGGCGCGAACAGGCTGAAACTGATGCAGCAGTTCAGCTAGGTATGAAGGAGCCAAGCCGTGGTGGGCCTTGTGGATCAGCATAAGAACTTTGCTCTGTATCCTTTGCTGAACCGGCAACCATCCTAGCTCTTCCAGCAAAGGTGACACGTGCTCAAACCGCTGGGACTCCACCACACCCCCAATTAAGTCCTGTTCCTCCTACATAGACGGCCCTTTCAACTGTAAACAACATTATCGCGTTATCTTTGATGCGATACGGTTATGCCCCATCCTACGATCTTGCATCATCCGCTGCCTTGCTTGTTATATCTTAATATACATGCTGTCGGCCGCTTTTTCTGCATTTCGCTAAATCCATTCGTCTATTCTAGCGAGGTGCTTTAAGCAAGCTACTTGGGCATGTCAGGAGATTTTTCATTTGTACTTGAAACGAAAGCAGCTTATTATCCCAGCCATACAATATAGAGAAAATAGAAGGGTTAAGCAAATCTGATGAAATTTATAGTGACAAAATGTTAACTTCCTTAGTCTGTCGCCATTCTCACCCTAAGAGCTCTTAATCGAAAAGGGCAGCACCCAAACGACGAATGCACAGCAGAAAAAAACATTCAACGTTTCCACTGAATTAGGTTACTGTGAAAGAGACAGAAGCAACTCTTTACATGGAAGCTCTCGGCGAAAAGTCCAAGCTCCAATATTGACCTGTAAGATGACAATACAACTTGAGAAACTGGTGGCAGAGTAGCTGCCTCAGCTCATAAATATTAATGTCAAGCATGGCAAGTCGTCGATTTAAATACGTCGCCGGAATAGATTTGCACTGATTAAACAGGTTAAAAGGAATGGTAATCAGGCCCGTCTTCCTTTTTTTAAGTTGCAGAAGCGTGGTTTGCCGAATTTCAGTACGCTGAACTTGCTGGTAAGTAGCAACTCTCCTTAGGAGTCGACTATCGGCAAGTAGGTTCAGATGTCAACTTCTTATGGGCCAAGCAAGTATCAAGCAGTTATTCGGATGAGTTCGATGGTGCTCCCTTGCACACACAACTAGAGCTCACTGCCTGTGGACTCGCTTCGCAGAGTCACGGTACTGTGCTGTCTATTACACGTCGCTCACGGAAGTACTGGTGGCCATCATGACGCGTGACGTACGGAATTTCTCACTTTGACTAGTAGGGATAACTACCTTTTAGTAATCAATCGCTAATTAATATGCGAGGGTTGTTAGTTAGTCTGTTAGTCTTTTTACTCTTCCCTGACGTCGCAAACACATGGTGTACTTTGTGATGTCCTCATAATCATGTAATGCGGGTACAGCAATGACGAGTATCAAAAATAGCCTGGAGAAGTGGGAGATAATTTTCTAATTGGCACTTGTAGTCATAGTTAAAAGTGGATATTGAAATGCTAGAACTTCACATGAATAAAGAACTTCAAAGGAAGTTATCAAAATGTAGCCCTGGCATTCCAGTAGCTTGAGCTCTCTGCACTACGACCCCCCTTAGCTGTCGCCCGAGCGCTTTCGGACGCTCCCGCTTGGACAAGCTGAGTTGGCGTATTGGAAAGCTGCCAGAGTTGTGTAAAGTGAGCTTCATATTTGCGCTACCGCGCTTTATATTTACCAGCTTCGTTAAATGACTGCGAATTCACGCCAGACTTTGAATTATCAGCCGGTACATTTTTTGGATGAGTGTCAATTAAGATTGTGAAAGAAAAGAAGCTGAAAGGAAAGTGACTCCGGGAGAGCCGCTAATGGCGTGCTGCAGGAAACACGCCTATTTAGGACAGCATTTAGTGGGTCCCTGTGATTCGTCCTTGATGTGCTTATGCGTGCTGACACTGTGCATGCTGCCACTAACCATATTTGCATGCTGACCCTATGCATGTCATCCCTAACCATGTTATTCATTTTGTTTGTTTATCAAGCACGATTTTACTCACCATTCAATTGCATTTCCCTTTGCAGCAAATGTAAAGCGCCTAGAGATAGATTGAGTTCTCTGAGGGCGCTTTATCAAGTGTATTTTTATTCTTATTATTATTATTAAAAGACTCTCTCGCTTGCAGCGGCGACGTGCCGCCGCAGAGACTGAGGGAGAAGCAGAAGCGAGACGAATTCTCGATGCTGAAGCCGCTCGTCAGGCGAGCCATCAACGAGGGACCGGAGAGAGACTGGGGGCGCAGAAGCACAAGCGCGAACAATTCGCGAGTCAAATTTTTCTCGTCAGCTGAAACTTTGTGTCGTACGTCGTAGCTCCGTCTGTAACTCCACGCAGCCACAAGGATTAAGTCGGTGTTAAGCTGGAGATTTTCTATAGCTCATCAAAGCCTAAGCAACGAGGTGCGCTATTCAGCAGGATGGAAAACAAATGTTTAGATTTCTAGCCTCCGTCTAATAAGTCATCTATTGAGTTTCAAGGGGTTCTAACTTGAATCCGTGTCCATACGAATTGGTAAGCGATCAAGACCTCTGCCTCTGCCATCGAGGCTTAGCTTGAAGCCCGAGTTCTCATTATTTTCCCCCATTCATTTTCTATTAAAAGGCAAACGCGTTGGTAGCACGTACCTTATTTGTTCTCGTGTGTGAACTTTGACAGCTGCCTCTACGACTACAGTGTACCCGTTCACCACGCCAGAGTACGGTTGCAATTGCACCGTTCGAGCACAGCGTTTATCGCAACGGCAGAAAAGTGTCCGTCTGTCCTTTCTACTTCGAGGGTGCTTGCCAATGCCTCAACGAACGATGCGATGGATCTCACCACGAAGGAAGTCGGATCAGTATCCTTAGTCGACTTCCTAATGTCGACAAGCTGGTGTATCCTGCACACAAACTCTTTAAAGCTCTCCAGACTGCCCAGCTTGACATTCTCCGGAACAAGTCTTCTCGCGACGTGGGTCGGAGCCAGGCGAACAATGGTCAATATTTGCGTTTTCATTTTCAGCAGCTTGCTCTAAGGCTCACCTATCTCTAAGGCTATCTACATCTATCTATCTCTAAGGCTCATCTATCTCGTCGGCCGGTGGACTGGCAAAATCAAGAGTCTGACTTCTGCTACTTACTTGTGACTTGCTTAGATCCTGTGGTTTGCACGGTTTGTTGTGAACCACGTTCATCTCCTGACGCACAATGGAAGCGCTGCACACAAATTGTCCCTCCTGATTCCCATCTGTACCAGTATCTGTCCAAAGGACGCCCTCGACCACCGAACGTCACCAATACATCGCGTAAAACATTAATACAGTCGCAGCTGACGTCCCTTAGTAAAAGAGACTAAACAAAAAGAGACTAAAGTGTGAGAAAGACCGACAGATAGAGAGATAGAGTGCAAGTGGGACGAGGGGGAGGCAGCGTAGATTTGGAATGAAGAGAGAGGAGAGGGGAGGATTAGTAGTAAAGAAATAGGTGAGGAGGAGATTAGGAGTTAAGAGGGAGGCAATCTGATCACGAACGACCGACTTCCTTTCGCGTTATGCAAATTTGGAGTTTTCAAATGTATCGTTCGATTGCAATCACGAATAAAGCATGTCATCCACTAAGCAACTTCACGAATTTTCACCAATTTACTCTAAATGCAGCGCTGTGTGTCAACTAGTGAACTCGCACTCGCCTGTGTGTCACGCCGAGGTAAGACAGAGGCTAGCAGAGGTATCCGCAGACATTTATATCTATGGCTGTATTGATGATGCTGCATAGTTGAGATACTTAAAATCTGCGGACTACATTCAGCTCACACGGCCAACCAGGCTCGTCCTTTCCCACTCTAGAAGTAAGGTGCGGGGAACGCGGCCTATTTACTGTTTATTTATTTGCTATGCCTCCAATTGTTATTTTAACGATCTCGCTTAGCAACCTGCTTTTCGATTCACTACTTGCCTGAGCAGTCTGTTGCACAGCTTCTGCGCATTCAAACGGCATTAAATCGCACGGCTATTGCGATGCGCTCTTACTACTACTGCCCGTGTAATTGCGGCGTGGGCAGCTAGGCCGCTTCTAAGCGGCATTTGTCTCCCCTCCCAACTCTTCCGCGTTCTCACCTGCTAGGCATGCGATGCTGCACGGCAGCGTCCGTGCTTCGTGACACTGACAGCGATCACGCGCCACTTTTTTTGTCTGACCGAGAATGATTTCGTGAACTGCTGAAGATATAGCCCGACCAGTAAGAGCCCAGCATTTGAGCATTTCTGCGCTTGCTCCTGCATTTCTCGCCGGGGCGCCGCCAGTAGCTGTAATACCGCTAGGTGTGCAATTGCACGCCTCTAGGCCCAAAAACGAAGGGAAAGCATTTCGCTAAGCAGCGGATGTGCTCATCGTTGCCTGGCCCGGCAGCTTAGCCAGAGCGCACCCTCGTGCATCTTTGAACGCGGCTCTTTTTAAGGCGATCTCCATAGAAACGACGCAGCGCCACCGTAGCGCCGGCATCCGCTCATTTTGCACGCTCTCCGCTTGGGGCCACAGCGACCAGTTCAGTCAGAGAGCTATTGCATTCTTGGGTGCGTTGCGCTAGCAGCATACCTGGCATTTCTTCATCTCCGGCCGCCTCTAGTGAATCACTGTCGAGCAATCAACCTAAGTTGGGAAGCACTCGAGAGTGACGTAGCCTGCTGAGAGTCCGCCATGAGAATGTACAATGCAGACGCCAGATCCTAATAAGCAGGAGGCGCCCCGCGCCAGTGGCGCCTCTGGCGGCGGGCGAGGCCTGAGATTGCGAGCTGCAGTCAAACGGGCGCCGCGCGAGCCCCGGCTCGCGGCCAGCGCTCGCGTAGCCGAACTCGACCCCGCAATTGCACCGAATCGGAAGGGGCGTGTGCCGAAACTGCGGTCACCTGCGGCATGATGTCGCCCCACGGGTCCTCCTAGCTGGACGTTGGCGACGCAGTTGATTTTAGCCACTCCCGGGTCACAATCTTGCCTGCGTCGTCTCTACAGAAGAGGCTGACGCCAAGGTGCGTCCCGCCAGCCCCAACATCCTACTTTTTCCCTGCTGAGAAGCTTCCGGAGCATCGGTCGCATTCCTTCACTTACAGACCGTTGGCGACGGAAGCTTTCGCTCTGCACGCCCTAGACTGTGGAACTCGCTGCAACAATTCTTACGCAACGACATCTACTCTCCTGCTGCCGACTATGGCACATCATTTCCAGCCGTCCTGAGCTGTTAATTCCATGCTACTCACTACTACCTCAGCTGCTCTCCTGACTCAGTTATGCTTTTCATTGAGCCTGAGATGAAGACTGTTGGCAACCGAATGCCTACCGAAAGCCACTTAGGCCTTTGAGTTCGCCATACAAAGAGCTACTGCGTAACATCCACATAGTCTTTGTGGTTTTGTGGGGTTACAGACGGAGATACATATGCACATATACACATATTGTATGCAGTCTCGCAGATACACTCTCGGGTGGCCTGGCAATGCCTTTCTCTGACGTGCGGCTTCCTGACGTCAATGCGAGCTGGCCAAGTTTCGCTGGCGTGCGGAGGCAATGTGGGCAGAGCTTGTAAGCCTGGGCATGTAACAGAGCCCTCATGAAGAGAAACCTTCGGGGCAATTTCTCAACGTCATGCGGTGGGCTCTTTCGCGGAGAGGCGCGCCAGGTCTCATCTTTCTCCTCCTTCGTCAGCAGACGTCCGAATTACCAGGCGGCCAGACGAAGCTGTCCAGGCAAGGCAGAGCCTCGGCGGCGGCAGCGACTGCGGCGGCGGCAGCGCTTGCGGCGGCTCTTCTCGCTCGAATCTCGCGCCGCGCACGGCGTCGCGCGAGATTCGAGCCGCCTATCCGAGTTGCAGCTTTGGCGAACGAAGCTGCAATGATTCGGCGGTCGAAGGTCGCATTCTGTGGTCTCGCCGCTAGGCCGTCGGATGGCTTACGGTTTGGTGCGTTTGCGTTTTGCGGAGGCTGCTTCGCGGCCTGCGGCTTACGACTTGTCGTCTGCTGGTTATATTTTGTATTTTTATTTATTTATATTATATTATTATGTTATTTATATTATTATATTATTTTATTTATTTTATTTATTTATATTATATTTTGTATTTTTGTCGAGGTTTGAGTTGTTGGACTTGGAGTTTAGATCTCAGGGTTTAGGGTTTATTGTTAAGATATTAGAGAGAAACTCTAACTGGAAAAGATCACTAAAAGCGTGTTTATTCAACGTAAATGTAAACATGAGCTGGCGACCATGTTGACAGCCTACTATGAGCACCATGCCAATAGCAGATCTGACATTGCTGTATGAATAAACGGCACCGTCTTAGTTGTGTCGTAGGCTGACAAGCTGAAACGATATGCGATGCTGAGAACGCGGGTTCTTCGATACGGACGCAGATGCAGACAATACTGAAGGCAGTTGTTTCACTATAAAAGTGAGCAACTCGGGAGGAATTTCGATGAAGAAGGCATTACTGATTAAATCGTACAAGTTTCTGGGGCCCTATGCTGTTCTTCCGGAAGCTCACATTCCCCAAAAATATCGAAAGTAAGTTCAAAGACGCAACGTCTTCTTCAGGAAGTTCTACAATCTGAATCTTCTGGAAAAACTGTGCCAATGCGGTAGATATTTTCGTTCCACTTCCTGAGATTCAGGAGCAAATAATGCACTTTTCATCGGATGCCTTGCAGACTTCTCGCCGATCTTCACTGGCTCCCAGTCAAGCAACGGATTGACTACAAGGTTTTGTCGCTCACTTTTAGGTCCCTTCATTCTTTGGCTCCAGCCTATCTCTCAGATCTACTCACCCACCAGGCCAAGCATCGTACCACCCGCTTTTCGGAATCCAACAGTATACCAATACCTCGTACAAACCTCAAATTCTTTGGAGACCATGCATGTAATAGTAATAATAATGATGCACTTGATAAAGCGCCCTCAGAGAACTCAATCTCTTTCTAGGCGCTTTGCTGTTGCTGCAAAGGGAAATTTAATTGAATGGTGAGTAATATCATTCTTCAGAATAACTTTAAACAGGTCATAGCTGTATCGTTTCCGTATACGATGTTCGCAAGAACTTCGGTTTTCGGAAGAATTCTGCAACGAACACGAACGCGCGTTAGAGCGCTCCATGTCAGGAGGCGAGAATGGTTCGTATGCTCCCAAAGCCTGGAACTCCCTCCCGACTTGCGTCAGAACATTCCCTGACTTGACCACATTTAAAAACAACTTGAAAACAAACCTATTTAGGACAGCACTTAGTGGGTCTCTGTGATTCGTCCTTCATGTGCTTATGCTTGCCGACACTGTGCATTCTGCCACTAACCACATTTGCACGTCTCGACTTCTGCAACTCACTGCTTACTGGCCTACCAGCATGTGCGATCAGGCGATTGCAGCTGGTGCAAAACTCTGCAGCTAGGCTTGTCTGTCGTGAGCGTCGCAGTTGCCACATTACTCCACTTCTCGCCGACCTGCACTGGTTACCAGTCAAGCAACGGATTGACTTCAAGGTTTTGTCGCTCACTTTTAGGTCTCTTCATTCTATGGCTCCAGCCTATCTTTCAAAGATACTACCCCATCAGGCAAAGCATCGTACCACTCGCTTTTCGGAATCCAACAGTCTAGAAATACTTCGTACAAACCTTAAATCCTTTGGAGACCGTGCATTTAGCTCGTATGCTCCCACAGCCTGGAACTCCCTCCCGACCTGCATCAGAACATCCCCTGACCTGACCACATTTAAAAGAAACTTAAAAACATACCTATTTAGGACAGCATTTAGTGGGTCCTTGTGATTCGTCCTCGATGTGCTTATGCGTGCTGACACTGTTCATGCTGCCACTAACCACATTTGCATGCTGACCCAGTGCATGTAACCCCTAACCATGTTATTCATTTTGTTTGTTTTTCAAGCATGATTTTACTTACTATTCTATTGCGTATCACTTTGCAGCAAATGTAAAGCGCCTAGAAAGAGATTAAGTTCTCTGAGGGCGCTTTATCAAGTGCAATATTATTATTATTATTATTATTGCATGCTGACCCTGTGCATTCCACCCCTAACCATGTTATTCGTGCTGTTTGTTTATCAAGCACGATTTTACTTACCATTCAATTGCATTTCCCTTTGCAGCAAATGTAAAGCGCCTAGAGAGAGATTGAGTTCCCTGAGGGCGCTTTATCAAATGCATTTTTATTATTATTGACATGTGGACGAATCACTGCCTCATCACATCTGGCTCTCCTCGCAACGAACAAAGCGAAGACTCACTGCTGTACACGTTGGCTGAGAAGACGCTCGTGTGCCTCTGAGACAATTTTGCGGGCCTTGCTTTGTGAGCCAAAGTATGAATACATGTCGGGCTTGTTAGGATAATGGGCTCGCTTTGGCTAGATCGAGTACCTGCCGAGCTCAGGTTTGTAGTGCATTGATACTGGACGTATGGTCTCTCTAGGATCTGAGGTAGGATTAGAGGCGATTTGAGTCAGACGAGCGAGTAGCGTTATGCTTAGCATCAGCAGGGAGTTGACGAGAATAGGTAGCGGCCCCAGCAAGATAGTGAAAGGAACTAAAAGTCAATTTAAAGCGCCTAGACAGAGATTGAGTTCTCGGAGGGCGCTTTATCAAACGTATTATTATTATTACTTAACCTTGAAGTCAATATGCTGCTTGATATGGAGCCATTACACGCATATGCGAGTGGTGTTTTGCCAGGTACGACGCCATTGATTGTGCCGTCATTGGGCGACTTGCTAATGCTAGTACATATACGTGGCGGCCTTTTAGCAGAAGTAGTATCGAAGGGTGAATACTTATGAGACTTCGCTGACAGAGGATTACGCGCGGGAGCACATCTAAATTACTGTGTTTGAGTAGAAAGTGTGTTTTCCTATTTCCTTATTTCTTAAAATAATAGAGAAAACAGCAACTATTCAATAAAAGCTTTGCTTTTGTGGTCATGACAATGATATCGTGCGATTCTCCTGCTGTGCTGTTTAGTCGCGATTCGAGCGTCCAGTTCGCAAATATAGCGCGAATCGTGCCGCTACCTGAATTAGTGAGGGCCATGTCGTCGGCATAAGATCAGACGACGACATCCATGCAAGTTTAACGGTGCATGTGCCTTAAGCGAGCGTTTTAGTTTGCGTTATTGCACAGTAAGAGAATCACGCGCCGCCCGTCCACACGCGTCCACGCACTCCTTCATCGATCGCACCAGAACCAAAGTGCCCGAACTCCTGCCCGTCGCCATGCCCGCGGAGTGGGATCGGTAGTCATCGTCAGGAGAGAGCACCAATTCAGACAGCGAGGAAAGTATTTCAGATCACGATTTTAATTTCATAGATGCGGTCTACATAGAAGAGAAAGCGATATTCCTCTGTAATCAGAAAGACCTTAACGATCTGATCAGAGACCTGTAACTGTTCGAGTTGTAATGCTAAGCTTCTTACATCTAGGCTCAAAAAAGAATGGAACTTGTTTGAAGAAAGTGTAAGAGTAACAGATTAAAGAACGCGTCATCAATTTTTCTGCTTAGTCATTCGGCAAGATGAATTGTGCCTTTGCAACAATGTGGCAGGTCTATTTGAGGCTATACAGATGCAATGAGAGAAAATTGTACCTATTCATAGATAGTTCATTCAGGAGCCTCAAAGCCATGCGGTTACCTAATTGGAACAAGTACCGATCTATTCCCTTGGCTTACTCCGTGTACCTAAACTAGGACTGCACCAGTGTCAAGGTTTTGCAGAGTGCGTTTAAGTAGAGCGACGATGGCTCTGAGTCATGCGATTTTAAAACAGTGTCACTGCTGATGGGTGTCCTAAGTGGTTTAACCCATTTTTCTTATTTTCCTGGCAGATAGGACAGCCGGCATACTAAGTCGCACTATCCCATAAGGCACCAGCCAATGCGAAATGTTTCCTCTTTTGGGAAGACCAACATTGAGTGGTAGCGGCTGCTAGACCCTCAGAAGGGGCTGCAGCCACCCCTGCAGCACCGCTAACTCAGCCTCGTCAAGCAATTTATCACGGCTCAAGACAATGAGTCAGCGGCATTTTAGTGCCTCCACTATGTCTTTCAATCGCTGTCGGAGGCAAAGGTTGAAGCTGATATCTTAAAAATATATATAATATAATTCATTTATATAACTCCCTAAGAGAACCTATTCTCTATTCAGGCGCTTTACATATGCTGCAGGGCTCGAGCTCACGACTTCAACCACACCTTGGTCGGGGAGGGCACCTTAACCACTAGGCAAAACCAATTCGCCGGACCAACGAGAAAGAAGATTATATAGTGCGACGAGTTCACGGAGAAGCTGAGCAGGATGGAGAAACGAAATGGAGCAGTTTCATTGGCAGTAACTCACGGCTTTCTAGCCAATCACAAGACTGAAAACTATGAGCAGCTAGTTCTAGCTCTCTTAAAGAACTCTGCCAAAACGGTATGCAGAACAACAATTTCACCAAATTCCATTTTCTGTGTGCCCATCTTGTCAAGCAAAGAGACGTGGGAGCTTACTTCAGAGGAGCAAGGTGGGGTTTTTACCAGGCTGAATATTGAACTTGGAACGTCGTTACCAAAGACTGTATCATGAAAACACGTTAAGGGACTGTTTCTTCTTCGAGAAAGCTTTTGCTTTATAGCCGGAAATCACTACACCGTCAACTTTTTGCTCAACCCGTTTGAGTGGTGATGAGAGTTTGATTGTTTATGATTTTTGAGTAAATGTGTTAATTTTGAGGTATTTGTTGCCTTTTTTGACTTAACGTGAACCATAAAACTAAAATCAGTCATTTTCTCATCCAAATGGGGTTAATTTCAAGTTAGTCAGTTTCTTCGTTGCAAACGCAAAGTTTGCTTTCCGGTGAATGACCGTCATCTATGATTTCGAGGAGACAGCCATTAGGAAATGACATGCTGTACCTAGGAAACGATCTGAGCTTACCTAGCGTTGTAGAACAGATGTAGCCCTCTTCAAGTAGAATCACTAGGAAACAAAGTGCTGAAAAAGTGCCATCGAGCTCACCAATTTGGTAAATTGCAGCAAATTTCTGGAAATTCCGTCGTTGGCTGATCTATAAGGCAAACATTCGAACCCATACTATCTAGTGAGGAGACGCGAGCTGCCCGGCACATCCGTCTTGCTCTGTAGACCTTTGTCGGCCATCTTTCTCGCAGAAACTAAGCTAAAAAACTTCTCACTCGGCTTCAAGCTCCTCTCACTGGCTCACAGGTCGCTTCACTCGTTTTCACCAGCTTCCCTAACCGATCACCTTGCTCCACCAGTCACGTGCTCTTGCACCACACGCTCCTTAGCATCCGGTCATCTCGCCGTCCCTCGAAATAACTCGAAATCATTTGACGATCGAAATTTTTTATTCGGTTGCACATATGACCGCTTAAGTACTTACAAAGAATCTGGAACTTGCTTCCGGATACGGTCACGCAATGACCTTGCATCATTTAGGTCTCATCTGAAGATGGATGTGTTACCGGCAGCTTTCTCTTCGCCCTGTGAATCGTCATTTTTGTTTCCGTATGCTTGGATGCATTCCTGTGCACAATTTAGAGCACGTTACTAGCCAGATGCTCTACAGATTGATGACTTCGGATTTTCATGTGTGCTTTAGTATGCGGGCTTAAGTACGCCACTTCTTCGCTTTAGCGTGCTTCTCTAAGCATTACGTCGTGCATGCCATTAAGCTTGGTTATTGACTGTCTTGCAGCTAGTTGTAAAGCGCCTGGATACGGATTTATCTATCTTAAGGTGCTTTAAAAATGACCTATTATTATTATTATTACTATAAAAATACTCGAACTCTTCTGAGATAATATTGAACTGCGACTATCGCGGAGTAGGAAGAGGGCACCGAATCTGGGTCGGCTTCCAAGAGGCTAAAAATGCCAGCACATAACCCTGATATTGCAGATATATTGCTGATGTATGCAGCAGAGATGTCAGCATAAAAAAATACCAGCGTCCAAACTTCTACCAACAACAAAGTCTCTAGCCCTCATTGGTATAATTCAGAGATAAATAATAATAATATAATTCATTTATATAGCGCCCAAGAGAACTTAATCTCTATTCAGGCGCTTCACATATGCCTTGGGGCTCGAGCCCACAACCTCAGTCAGACCTTGGTCGGGGCGAGCACCTTAACCGCTAGACAAAACCAGCTCGGAATTTTCTATAGCCAGAAGCTGCAGATACAAAAAATCTCGATACTCATGTTTGTAATGCTGGAAAAAAATGTTATTGGACGGACTTTCATGCATACTGTGGGTACAGATAGCGTGCTCTTGTTCTTCTCATACTTTGCAGCTTCAATTGAATTACTGCAAGTCGTGCTTTCTATGCATGCACCTGCTAGGGAGGTGCTATTATTAGCTCGAAGTCGTTGTCGAGCTTATTTGAAGCATTAAAAAGGCAGTTTAAAATTGAAGCAATGTCACAAAGACCGAAACGAGAGAACTAACTTTCTTGTTGCAGTTATTTGTAGCTGTACCATTCATTAATTTGTAAATAGATACATTTTATTTTTCATGGCCTACCAAGTCAAAGCCAGCGAAGGGCATTAATAGTAAGAATAATAACAATAATAATTAAATTTGATATAGGGCCCTTAAAAAACTTAATCTCTTTCTAGACACTTTACATTTGCTGAAAAGGAAACACGATCGAATGGTGAGTAGTATCATAATTGATAAACAACATGAATCACATGGCTAGTGTTGACATGCACAAGGTCAGCATGCAAGTATGGCATGTGCAAACAGGCGATTACAGCTTGTGCAAAACTCTGCAGCTAGACTTGTCTGTCGTGAACGTCGCAGTTGTTCAAGAATCTTTTATTCTGTCAAGCAATCAATGAGAACGGTCTGTAATCGAGCACGTGAGCATTGACATATTACTTAATGAGAGCCACCACCGGAAGGCACCAGTGGTTTTCTTGAAATACCTACATTACAACAGCAGGTAAGGTGCTCGCTCTTCATGGCCGAGATCGTGGATTCGAATCCTGCAGTGAGCGATCCTTTATTTCCAGCTGCAAGCGGTGGTGATAGCCGTTAAGACTCTTCTGCCGCTATAAAAATGAGGCTGTTAAATCAACTAACGTAAAAAATAGCGATGATGAAATTAGACATAGCACACTGTGCAAGCCAACGATGCTGAGGAAAGACACTACAAATAAACATATTACGTGTTTGTGTAGTTAACAATGTCGCAGCAGGCAGGAGCTGATCTACTTCGTGTCCACTCCGGTTTAGACCATGGGTAAAGTGCATGCTTCAACGACCACGGCCGTGGGTCGAGCCCAGCGGCATATGTGAAGCTCCTGGATAGAGATTCTATTGAAACGCTATACGATGGAAGTACTTTTTCCTCATATCTTTTTGAGTAGGCTACTTCATTATCGTTGAAGATGAGACTCCGCCTAATTGGCAGGTACGGAGTATTGCTATGTCTGGACATGCAGTTGTCATCGATTTTACTGCAGGGCTTTCGGAGTGGTGCCAGAGTATTCTTTCTCACCAGCCCAAGCTTTCCTTTGAGCTAGTGACTTGAAAGGGAGGCTGAGTAGCGTGAGAACGCCACCTAATTGTTCTAAGGGTAATCAATAAAAAAATGATAGGACCAAACTACTCTTAAGAAAGAACTTGAAGCCACTAAAATGATCTAGCTCTTTCGGTATCCACCGCAACGTAGATCGTCGCTGTGTCACACTACCTGTTCTTCTCACAGCTTCCAGGACGGCTAAACTCTCACCTGCATTCGAAAAACCATTGGCTCGGTGTGTAAAATCCCGAAGAAACAGTAGTTACATCCCTAAACACCTGCTCGAAATTCACAAGATAGCAATTACTTGTGTACTAGTGACAGGTGTGACGGGTTTCCTTCTTTAATTGAACCGGGAAATGGGCTGTAGTGGGTGGACAGAGCATGACCTATTGGTTTAGTCTCCTTAGGAGGCAAACTATCAGCGCAGGAATTGATGCGTCGAGCTAACCAGTAAGTATATCCAGGATCTTATTGCTGGAGCCTCTTAGTGAGAGCTTAGTGGAGCTCTTAGTGGAGCCTCCTATCTCTGAGCCCACAGGTCAGCCCATCTGTTTGATGGGTTGTGCTCCTCACATGGCAATGCTGAGGGTGCTATGTCGATTGCAATATCCACGTGCCAGCAGACATGATATGTGTACCGATATGGTATACCTTCTAGCAGCATAGCTGATTCGTAGTCATCTAGCCACAGCTTAAGCTCTCGACTTCTGCTAACTCACTGCTTGCTGATCTCCTTGCGTGTGCTATCAGACGCTTAGAGTTGGTGCAAAACTCGGCAGCTGGGCTCATCTGTCGTTAGCATCGAAATTGCCGCATCACACCACTTCTCGCTGACATGCACTGGTTTTCAATCAAGCAGTGTATCGACTTCAACGTTCTGTCACTTAGTTTTAGGCTTCTTTCTTCTCTGGCTCCAGCCTAACCATCAGAACTATTCCCCACCAGGCGAAGAATCGTGCAATCCACTGTTCTGACTCGAATCGTTTAGCCATACCTCGTACGAACCTAAAAACTATTGGAGATTGTGCTCCTAGTTCCTATGCTCCCAAAGCCTGGAACTCAATAGCGATGTACGTCACAACGTCCCCTGACATGACGACATTTAAATGAAGCTTAAAACTCACTTGTTTATTACAGCATTTGGTAGGTCTTAGTGATTCGTGCTTCGTCTGCATGTACCTGCTTGCTTTGCATGACTGATACTTGCGGCGGTTACCACCAAACATTTGTTAATGCTTTCTATGCAGCATCTGTAACGTACCTAGAGCGAGATTCGGCTCTCTGAAGGCGCTACACAAACGTATTATTATTATTTTTATTATTATTAAGATTGAATGGACTTAGAATGAACCATTAGTACGTCAAGCAACGATATGCCACGTAAATCTTGCTAGTGGTTTATTCTTGCATTGTATTAACCGTTTGGTCAACGAAAATATTAAAGCATCTGACCTAAGAAGTACAGAGGCTTTCCCGGTATTGCATTAGGTGATGTACGTCGATCTAGACGTTCTTCTGCAGTAAGTAGACATGATAACATGTGTGCATGCTATATTTCTCGGGTAATACCACCGCATGGCTCCATCGGTCAGCTTATTTTCACCAGAAATGATATAGGAGCCTGAGCCTCACGAATCACGCCTCTCAGATACAGCACCAGTTCTCAGGTATCTTAACACGATACTGACGCGATAGCTCTTCACGACTGAGGTCGCAGGTTCGTATCCTGCAATGAGTGATCCTCAATTGACACATGCAAGCGGTGCTTGTAGCCGTTAAGGCTCTTCTGTCTCTATACAAACGAGGCTGTTAAATCAGCTAATATTCATTTATTTACTGCAGCTGCTGGTTGTCGTGAAGCTTCCTACAAAGCGGAAAGTAGTATACTCTATATTTCTGTTCATTAGAATCCTAATCCACATCAAGAATTGGCATCACGATTTTAATCTCCTGTCAGCAAAGTCTGAACTGCTAATCTGAATCTAGAGGACGTTAGTCGGGACAGTAGAGAAGCTCTGTAGTTTGTGGGCGGGCGGCAACGACAGGAATGGGACTTTCTGAGCCCGTTCTTGCTCAATACATGTCGCATGCCGAGCCTCCCACCGACATTAATGGCAAGTAATTATCGCAGGGCCCCCACCCCACTCGGACATGCCAAGCATTCCAGTGCTATTCAGCTCAGGATGCCACACTTTGAGCGTGACTCAGCCACTCACATTAGTGCTCGGCCGGTGATCGGCGAACCATTCACACGAACAGAACGGCCCGAGACAGAATTGGCTGCCATCAGGCCCTGGAAGATAGCAGCCCAAAGCAGGATGCACGCCCGCTCATACGATACAGACGCAGGGTTGCTTCATCGTCTTCCTCTCGTTACTCACGGGCTTCCTTCGCACCATGTATGGACCTAGTGACGAATGTTATTGGACATTTACGTGTAAATAGTGCGTCATCAGGCCTCCGCCTCACCCTTACTAGCGGCTGCTGCTGTCACTTGTTCGTTACCTTTTGCGACAGCAGTCTCTCTGTTGCTATTTTCTGCTTGGTTTCTCGGTGCACGCGCACGTTGCTCGGAGCTCCTGTAGCTGCCTATACCTGTCCCCCGGCATCTGTCCCGCGGCTACTGGCGGAATTTAGGCCGGCCCGCAGCCCCAAGGGGCTCGTAATGCTCGATACAGCATGTTGCTCGGAGCCGAGATGTGTTATATACCATGTATATAAATAGGAAACTCTTCTTTGTAGGCAAGCAGTTTTCAGTCGCAGACAAGAGACGTCTTCTTGAACTGCACACTGACAAGATCAGCGCTGCAGACGATGTTATTTCTACCGAGAAGCAAGGACGATCGGGACTTCCTGTTTAAGCATAAGTCTGGCAATTGTCTCGTGCTAACAGCAATTTCGTTTGTTACTCTTCACTTCTCCTGAGTTGCTACTTTCAAGTCTCTCTCTCTCTCACTCGCTTGCTCTTCTCTCCTTCCCTCCTAGCATTTGAAGTCTTGCTTCTTTCTGATACCCACCATCTTTCTTATACCCACCATCTTTCTGATACCTATCATCTTTCTGATACCCACCATCTTTCTTATACCCACCATCTTTCTGATACCCACCTTTCTGATACCAACCATCCCTGTTTATTGAAATTTGGAATTCAAACGTGCTTAGCCTTCTGGTCTGGCACATACGCTGTGTATTGGCTAGTTGAATTTACTATAGGTGTATGTCGATCGTGCTATAAAGAGGCAAGTCGTTGTAGCTCCTCGCGATTTCACACCATCGAGAAAACCACACTCCAGATACCAATTCATTGCTCTCTTGGATGAAGCTCTGACACATCCCTTAATAAATTCCCGCTGCCCAATGCTACAAGCTAAGCCAGGCTGGCAACATGTAAAGCGTATTGCTGAAAGTCGCTGGTTTGTTTGTTCAAAAATCTTCCTATTCTCTGGTCACTGATAGGATAAGCTTTGTATACGCCATAGACGACACAGCTGCGATGCCCCGGTTGAGAGTACAGGGAAACTGGGCGATATTACCGATTGAATCGGCTTTGAACAGCTCCGGGCTTGGTAGCTGCATTCGCCTTCGTGAGCTATGGCAACATTAAAATGCACTGCAGAGGGGCGCCGAGCCGATCGCAAAGCATCGTGGCTGTGAATGTCAGTCTCCGTGTTTTGAAGGCGCCTCAACAAGAACGGTTAGCCAGGTCATACATAGGTCAGCCAGGCCTCACACAACGCTAAGCAGGTCGCCGAGGGCATGCTTTAATAGTGCTCCAGTTCACACGCCATTGCTAGCAGCACTCAATCCGTGGTGGCATCGGTCGGACCTTTTGATTAGATGTGAGCTCGAAGCAGAGTTTAGACATAAATGGGACTGCTTCGGCACTACAGATCGTGGCATCGAGCAGTGAGCACTTACCCTATAATGTGGAGTTGCAGACGGAGATAAATTACATAGTTGAGACTCACTGCTGCGATGTCTTAGATCAGACTCGAAGTGAATCACGTTATTGCTGCACACTTTCGGCCCAGACATTTCGCAGCATTTCAAGCAATCACGGCAAGCACTATTAGTAGCGCATTAATAACCGGTGCATACGCAGAGCGTATGCGAACCCAATTCAGTATGTTAACTCGTGCGCGTGGGTTAAGACACTAAAGAGAGGCATATTCTCGGCTCTTTCGCATTGGCTTTGTTGAGTTTACCCTCAGAAGAGGGCTCAGTGGCAGCCTCCGGAGCAACACAGGGAAAGGGAGAGCAGATGGTTTCAACTCAACCCCTAAAGGATCACCACGAGAATCATTTAGCCAGTGTTGGCGAGACATTAACAACTCATTAAGTACAGAAATGCGTACAGCACCTGCAAGCCCGCTGAGCAATATGGTGGTTAACAACGTGAACATCCGAGCAAGACGGTAGCAATTACGTGTGTGGGCAAGCAACTATGTTTTTGTAAGACAAGCATTCAATCCCCAGTCGGAGCGCTGTCGACTGAAGCGAGCTAAGATGGCAACCAGACACCAGCAGACTAAGACTTGGGCGTTCCCCAAACTGATCCTAGCCCCTGTAGTTTATGACTATTATGCAAACGATCTAAGTAAGTGTGCTTTGCAATCAGACTTGAATGCCATTAGGGCAAATGTATTTGAGTCTTATGCATAGGTAGAAAAAAGAATGGTCAACATCTGTAAGGAGATTGTTTGAAAGTAGGAAGAACTATAACCCACAAGACCAAAAAAAAGACACGGTTTCCTAACTGGACCACAATCCCAGCCACAGAATTAAAAGCTCCCCTTTTGAATGGGAAGACCTCGACGATATGCACAGATTTTATTGCTCGTAAGAGAGTCTTACGGACGTCGGATTTTCTTATTATAGACAACCAGACCAGCTAGCACCTTTCAGCAAGTAAGGAGAGTGGTATTGTTCAATGCCTTGTTATAAAAACAAAACTGTGACGCCCACTTTTCTGCTATCAGCTAAAAAGCTGAAAAGGCTCAGTGACCTCTTTCGCCTCTCCATTGAGAGGTTATGTATCATCCGAGGAACCTCTGAAATATTGGCACCTCGGGGATCTGTGCTTGGTTCCGTTCTTTTCATGGTTTATACTCTCCCTCTCGCCGATGTGATTGCCAAGCACAATCTGGGCTTTCACTTCTATGAAGATGACACCCAGCTGTACCTTTTCTTAATGCCCTCCCAGCCCTCCAGCACGTCAAATTTTCTCAACTCCCTTGTTGCATGTATTGATGACATCAGCACATGGATAGCAGCAAACTTTCCTAAATTGAATAATGATAAAACCAACTTAGTAGCTATGGATAAACCAAGTGTGATTCAGAAATTGGAAAGGCTGACGCTCAAAATCGGCTTTGTCAGCATATCTCCTGTTGAATCTGCACGAAATCTAGGTTTCATGTTCCAAAGTGACTTTTGATTAGACGACCACATCAGCTCTACAGTCAAGCCTGCCTACTTTCAGCTACATAACATTGCTAAAATTCGGGCTTGTTCAGACACATCTAAATTGGTCCATGCATATGTGACATCCCGTCTTGGCTTCTGTAACGCATTGCTTGCTGATCCAACGGCCTGTGCACTCAGGCACTTACAGCTGGTGCAAAACTCTGCATCTAGGCTTGTCTGTCGTGAGCATCGCAGTTGCCACATCTCACTACTTCTTGCCGACCTGCACTGGCTCCCAGTCAAGCAACGCATCGACTTCAAGGTTTTGCTACTCACTTTTTGGTCCCTTCATTCTTTGGCTCCAGCCTAACTATGAAATCTACTCCCCCACCAGGCCAAGCATCGTACCACCCGCTTTCCGGAATCTAACTGTTTACCCATACCTCGTACAAATCTCAAATCCTTTGGTGACCGTGCCTTTAGTTAGGATGCTCCCAAAGCCTGGAACTCACTTCCTACTTGCGTCACATCTCCTGACTTTTTTCTATTTACAAAGATACTAAAAACGCATGTATTTATGATAGCATTTAGTGCGTCCCTGTGATTCGTCCTTTGTGTGCTTATGCATGCTGACACTGTCCATGCTGCCACTAACCATACTTGCATGCTGACCCTGTGCAAGTCACCCGTAACCACGTCATTCTTGCTGTTTATCGAGCATGATACAACTCTAACCATTCTATCGAGCTTTCTTTGCAGCAAAGTAGAGTGCCTAGGAAGAGATTGAGTTCTCTTGGGGCGCCATATTAAATGCATTATTATTATTATTTACAGCAATCCACTGCCAAATAACAGAAAAGGCAAATCTGGTGGTCCTGTTCACCCGCAAGTATGCACCTCATTTACCGTATTTTTAAGCGCATAAGTCGCACTTTTTAACTTTTTTTTATAAAAATAAACCTACGACTCATACACTGCAAGTCAGTGTCAGTCACTGGACACAGTGAAAGTGGCGATTCAGACATTAACAATGTTGCAGAAGACTATGAAGATGTTAGCAGTGATACTGATGACGAGTTTCATGCTAACTGTGATGATTAAAAGCAAACTTATTTTGTTACAAAATGAGCTTTATATTTAATAACAATATTTTTCAATAACAACTTGTTTAAAAAATGTTGTCTATAAAATTGGGGTGCAACTTATACTTGGGTGCGACCTATACTCGTAAAAATACGGTACCCTGCGGCCTGAAGGTGAAGGCCTTTAGAGCACTTTCGCGAGGCTTTTGTGTTGCCCCAAGTGCCGAGCTGATGCTGCTGAAGACCAAGCTGATTACATGTTTACCATCAAGTGAGTGGTGACAGATCACACCACCACTAGGAGTGGAACTTCTTGGGAAAAATTAACCACGCCAACTACGACCATAGCCTTGACCTGAGTGAAGAAATTGCGAAGGATGTGGGTCTGCACCAAGCACGTGCTTCAGTAGTACCGCGCTTGACCTGCATCATGCAGCTGGCTATCCTCGCATATACATAACGCCAGGTCAAATGAGCAAGGAGCTCATTTTAAAGTCACTGGTGACCAAATGGTTACGGAATAGGGTGTAAGTTAGCCACTCGAGTGACCACTCCACTTTCTCGTTCTTTTTTCTGATGATAAGTCTTTCTGCCTATAAGGAGAACTCGGACTGCTCTATCGTTCAGCTAAAGACAACTTGAAGATATCTACCCGAGACATCACAAAAATGCCCCATTCTTGGGTCACAGTAGTGGCCTCAGCAGACGCGGCGGAGGCATGCAGCTGAGTGCTGTCCCCGTAGGTGTACGTTGTGAACTGTGCACCGAAAGCCGTGGGCACCAATGATAGATTTGAGTGGAGATGTGTCATAGTGGAACATTGATGGGCTATGCTCAGAACATTGTCGACATATCGCGAGAAGAGGCTGAGCCAGCATCACTTTCGATGGCGCGTGACAGAGATAGAAATCTCCGTTTAAACCATCAATTAACATTGGCACAGCCAGAATTCTCACGTGCGAAGGCTTTCGAAAGTACTTAACCTTGCCCTGGCCTCAGGCGGCCGTTTCACAGTGTAATACACTGGTATTTTAATTTTTTCCTGGGTAGCAAGAGTCAATTGCCATTGCTGATGCCTAAAAAGTATAAAAAAAAATAGCCATAACGCCTGCACAAGTTTTGCTTGTGTGAGCTGGACGACAATCGAAAAATCTTAAATTTACTTATTTTCAAAAACATTACAGATATTGACCAAGAGTCTGGTGTCAAATGTAAACTTTAATTTTTTGTAGAAAATTTATTTTTAGTACATAATCAGACTAATAAAATCATGCTGTAATCAAACTTAAATTTTCAAGTATTTGCTGTGTCTACTTTTAGTGTGGATCACCATAAGTCAAGTGAGCTCAGAAGCAGCAAAGAGTCTTGTGATGAACCGCGGCTACGTCAGCCAATAGGTCAAGCAGAATTAGGGCTACTGCTTCATTCAAATAATTTCCGTTGGATGGTCAGCATGCACTCAATGAAAGAAACTTAAGTCACTAGCTAGTCCTTGAAAAAGATCATTTGCCTCTTTTCTAGATCGGAATTAGCGGCAAGTGACACCAGTGTATATCTCGCTGCAGTTATCTTCCCCGTGCGGTGCCCCTCATTTACCATAGCAAGGCTCAGATCGAGTGAAGCAGTCCTTCCCGACGGCTTCCTTTACTTATGCTTGATGTCTTTCTCGCTCAGGCATGATAATAATCATTGTTATTAAACATTTGATAAAGTGCCCTCAGTGAACTTAATCTCTTTCTAGGCGCTTTGCAATTTCTGCAAAGGAAGCACGATCGAATAGTTAATAGTAGCATGCCCAATAAACAACAAGAACAACGTGGTTAGGGGTGACATGCACAGGGTCAGCGTGCAATTGTGGTTAGTGGCAGTATGCAACAGTATCAGCACGCATAAGCACACAAAAGATGAATCACAGGGACCCACTAAATGCTATCATAAATAGATGCGTTTTTAATTTCTTTTTAAACGTGGACAAGTCAGGAAATGTCGTGACGCAGGTGAGAGTGAGTTCCAGGCATCTTAGCCTTTTACTGCGGACTGTTAGTTGATGTGCTCCGCATGAACTAAGGCTGGGCTCTCTCTCTCTCTCTCTCTCTCTCTCTCTCTCTCTCTCTCTCTCTCTCTCTCTCTCTCTCTCTCTCTCTCTCTCTCTCTCTCTCTCTCTCCCTCTCTCTCCCCCTCTCTCTCTCTCTCCCTGCCTCTCTCTCTTTATTTCCGTTTCTCTCTCTCTGTCGAGATTAAGACTTTTCTCACAGGTCTCCGACCATGATTGGTTCTTGTGGCAATTACTACTACGGTTGACGTGCAAAGGAGCTTGGACCATTAGCGTTTTGACAAGGGTAGCAGTTGAACCTTAAACTTAGTAGATTGTGACTGTGCCGCTTTAGCAGATATGCCAGGTCAGATTAGATATATGCGCATCCTTTCGGCATAGTAATGCAAGCCAAATACAACATTTTTTGCTTCAAGTTATTCTCAAAAATAATATGCCACAAATTACACTGGAATTAAAAATAGGATTAGGGCACGAGCAGTTTACGCACATAAGTATTCAGCAGTTTTCAAAGTGCAGTAGATGTGGGGAAATTTTGACTAGCTAGAGCATGTCATTATTATTCATTTTGTTTGTTTTTAAGCATGATTTTACTTACCATTCAATTGCATTTCACTTTGCAGCAAATGTAAAGCGCCTAGAGAGAGATTAAGTTCTCTGAGGGCGCTTTATCAAGTGAATTATTATTATTATTATTATAGTATTGGTATCAGACGTGGCCGATCTTCTAGCCATCTCGGAATATTGATTTTTTCAAATAAGTTAACCTGAAGAAAAAGTAAATGGTGCTTTTACAAAAATTCTCTTTTAGGAAGAGCTGCTAAGATTCGCCAGTTTGATAGTCACCTTAGTGATTGTTGGCTGAGGATTCCCCTGCCGGTTCAGTCATTAATTGAGTCTCAAGTCAACACGGAAGATGAGACAGTGCAGGTACAAAGCAAAAACTCTATTTTAACACAATCATTAAGTCCGAATAGCTTCGAGTACTACGCAGCTGTAGGTCAGTTTAGGTAAGTGAATTCAGCAGTTTCTTCCACGTTGCCCAAATTCTCAGTTGAGGCAACCGCGAGCATTTTGCGATGTCTCTAACTATAAATAAATAAATAAAATTCATCTGCATAGCGCCCCAAGAGAACCTAAACCCTATTCAGGCGCTTCACATATGCCTCGGGGCTCGATCCCACGACTTCAGCAAAACCTTGGTCGGGGCGAGCACCTTAACCGCTGGACCAAACCAGCTCGGCATCGGAGCCCGAATTCGCAGCTAGCGTGGACGGAGCTCCTGAATGTGGACGCTCAGCAATCGTTCGCCGTAATGGTGTCAGCCGGTGGAACTATAACCCGCTACGCTCTTAGAACTATTCACGCTTTGCTAAAGCTATACCATCGTCGCGTGGGTTAAATGTCACGGTGAGCGATTGTCCCAATCCAACCGGTTTCTGCGTAGACGCCGCTTACGATTGTGACCTTCTAAAGGCAGACAAATCCAGCGAACCCGATACAATTCTCTAGTTGAAAATGCAATTCAAAAGCGTCACGGAGCTGTTCAAACTTGCCTTCTTTTACGGAATAATCGCTCGACTCTCGAGGCTCCGTCCGCAGCCTTATGCAAGCCGGCATTCAACTTGAAAGTTCGGCTTCACACCTTAACTTTTCTTTCCTGAATTGAGTCGTCGTTCAAGACACAGTCAGTATTTGCCGCTCTGACTCTGCTCTAAAACTGCATCTTGAACGTTCAATGTTGGTTTACACGCTTCGCTTACGACTACAAACTTGTGTCCATTCTTCACCATACGCAGGCTTGCACCCGTGGAAAAAATGACGGAAACTTCAGCGTTGCAACACAATGCGAGTCAGAGTGTCTGCTGATCCAGAAGTCAGCTCAGCTTAGCAAGCAAGTCAGCCCGGCCTATTTTCGGGCAAATACTGCATATCACTACCTGGGTCGTCAAGTGCTCGCATCTTACCTTCTTCGAACAGTCTCTTACCTTCAGTCTCTTTCTGTGTTGACTTTATCATAAGCGAGGCGTTGGCTGAGCTCTGACGGCTCGAAGCTCCTGGGATTCTTCTTCAATCTCCACCTTGTTGTAGAATTTATCGTACGCGAGATTCGCCATGAGTGTTGGCAGTGCGGCACCCAGGGGCTTCCTGTGTTGCTTGTTTTTCTCGTTGTTCTCTGTGATAGTTTAGCTTACATTCTGCTCGCTTTGCTTCTTTTTTACCCGATTCTTGTTTGTGAAAACTCGCCTTGGATCCATGATGGCGGGCGGAAATTACAGATTTATATGGAGTTCCCAAAAAGCGCCACGAAACGCGTGGATTGGCTAAGAATTGCCACTACATCACTCACATCTACTAATAAAATATAGGAATACTAGCGAGTAATTACGAGAAATTGCAGAAAAAACGTATTTATAAATTTAAACATTCAAGATATTTTAATGATAACTTTTTTCATATTCCTGAAATTTTAATTAAGGAATACAGACTTAATTTTAATTTACTGGAAATTAAATTGCAGTAGTTTAACAATGCTTAACCTTTACTACGGAAGTACGAATGCAAGTGTAAAGCCTCAAGATTATCAACTAACGAGTATACTGTCGATAGCATTGAATGAGCAGCCTACTTGCTCAGGTTTGCATCGCCAATCTTAGCAAAAAATCCGGCAATGAGTTCAACGCAGAATTCAGCAGCTCTCCCCATTCCCTTACACACCTGTAAATGGAGGAGCTTCAGTCTGCAAGGGAAAAATCGCGGGAAAAGCACCTGCCCGCGAAACAGCGCGAGAAATTATATTTAAAAAATTAGAGTCCGTGCACGTAAGTGTGCAAGTAAGCGTATAGCTGCGCAAAGACTCGGCCGCGACGGTTTACCGACAGGCAAATCGTCGCCAAGACTGGCGGTCCTGGTCAAACTCTTCATTGTTATCTGTTCTACTGAGAGATAATCTGTACAACGTTAAAACACACAATTGAATAACGCGTCGATCGAAAGCCAACCTATCTCTATTGTATACTTCAATGCACAATTCAACATTAAACTTTTAACTGTGAGGGTTCATGGTTTAGCTTCGTTTACAAAATTATCAAATCATCTCCCCCGATTTTTTTGACGCGACACCCACCGTAGCTATTCCATCATACTAGTACTATAAATATCTCAAACGGCAAGGCGCAGCGTGACGTCAGCGACTGAGTTTGCGTACTGTCGGACGCATGGCCTGACTCACTCACACTTAAAATTCCAGTCGTCCCTCGCCACTCCACGCTTCAACTTTCGCGGCTTCACTCTAAGGCAGTTTTTCAAATAGCTTCATTAAAAAGTTGATCTAGATGGTAAAAATGATACAGCGAACGCTCGGTTATCTGAGTCAATTACATACCCCTACATCACATCAAAACCAAAATTACTGTACATAAGGGTTGTTGGTCTATGTAATAGAGCACCCCCACCAATCCTTCAACGATAGGTGCAGCCTCTTTGAGACCAGTAACCTTGCTCTGACCAGCTGAACTCGTATATCGAAACCTCACACCTTGCTAGTAAGTTCCAGTCTGGCTTTAGAGCTAATCACTCCACAGAGTCAGCATTGCTTCGGGTATACAACGACCTACTTAGGAATGCAGACATGGGTAGAGTGTCTCTTCTTGTTTTGCTCGATCTTTCGGCAGCTTTTGATACCATCGATCACAAAGTACTTCTAGAGCGCCTCTCATCTCGCCTGGGCATCACTGGCACTGCTCTGCAGTGGTTCAGGTCCTATCTCAGTGGGAGACTCCAGAGTGTTGACGTGAATGGACAAAGATCATCTGAAGAACCTCTAAAATATGGAGTACCTCAGGGCTCTGTGCTAGGTCCGGTCCTTTTCACCGTTTATACTCTCCCTCTCGCTGATGTGATTGCCAAGCACAATCTAGGCTTTCACTTCTATGCGGATGACACTCAGTTGTACCTTTGCTTTGATCCCTCCCAGCCTTCGAGCACCTCAAATTCTCTCAACTCACTTGCTGCATGCATTGATGACATCCGATCATGGATGGCAGCAAATTTTCTAAAACTAAACGATGATAAAACTAACTTACTCGTTATGGGCAAACCTAGTGTTATTCAGAAATTGGAAAGGCTGACTTTCAAAATTGGCTCTGCCAGCATATCTCCAGTTGCATCAGCTCGAAATCTAGGTATCATATTCCATAGCGACCTCTCGTTAGACGACCACATCAGCTCCACAGTCAAATCAGCCTATTTTCAGCTTCATAACATTGCTAAAATTAGGGCTTGTTTAGATAAGGATACCACGTCCAAGTTGGTCCATGCATTCGTGACATCTCGTCTCGACTTCTGCAACTCACTGCTTACTGGCCTACCAGCATGTGCGATCAGGCGATTGCAGCTGGTGCAAAACTCTGCAGCTAGGCTTGTCTGTCGTGAGCGTCGCAGTTGCCACATTACTCCACTTCTCGCCGACCTGCACTGGTTACCAGTCAAGCAACGGATTGACTTCAAGGTTTTGTCGCTCACTTTTAGGTCTCTTCATTCTATGGCTCCAGCCTATCTTTCAGATATACTACCCCATCAGGCAAAGCATCGTACCACTCGCTTTTCGGAATCCAACAGTCTAGAAATACCTCGTACAAACCTTAAATCCTTTGGAGACCGTGCATTTAGCTCGTATGCTCCCACAGCCTGGAACTCCCTCCCGACCTGCATCAGAACATCCCCTGACCTGACCACATTTAAAAGAAACTTAAAAACATACCTATTTAGGACAGCATTTAGTGGGTCTTTGTGATTCGTCCTCGATGTGCTTATGCGTGCTGACACTGTTCATGCTGCCACTAACCACATTTGCATGCTGACCCAGTGCATGTAACCCCTAACCATGTTATTCATTGTGTTTGTTTTTCAAGCATGATTTTACTTACTATTCTATTGCGTATCACTTTGCAGCAAATGTAAAGCGCCTAGAAAGAGATTAAGTTCTCTGAGGGCGCTTTATCAAGTGCAATATATATTATTATTCTTTGCCGTGCAGTACACCTCTTCATCATCATCAAAAAAATTGCACGATTTTTTCTTTTGTCTGTAAAAACTGCCTGTGTGTAATTAAATGTACACTTACAGTAATATGATATTTGTAATGTCTAATACATCTTATCATCCATTAATTTGTCTAATATAGTGGGTAATACGGGTGTAATGGTGACTAAACGGGTGTTATTTCATGTCCAGAGGGCTTTAATAATGTTAAAACCGAATTAGAGGGTGTGAACAGGTTTTCTATGCTCTAGTTGCGAAAATATTCGATTTATAAATAAAGAATCGTACTTCGCGTAAATTCACTTATCGCAGCAGAATCTGGAACCGATTAACCGTGATAAACGATGGACGGCTGTATATAGGTTGATAGATTAATACTTGTATATGTTTTGCTATACATATATAATTTAATATATATATATATATTCAAATGGTTTATGCCGGTAGCTCAAGGGTTTATCGTCAGTACTAGCTTATACCTGCGAAAAATTACTGTAAACTCCAGCGATGCATAGCAATGCACCTTCAGTGCCCGCCGCCTAGCTGGTGATCCCCGCCTACTGTCAGCCAAGCACTCGAACCCATGACCTATACTCGCTCCTTACCTTCAGTTTACTCCTATTTATGCGTTTCTTAAAAGTGAGGTGCTGGCAGAGCTTTGACAGCAAAACACTCTTGTGCTTTATCGTCCTTTACAAAGTTTGCAGTATGTGACGCTTCCGGTGCGTTTCGGCAGCGTGACGTAGATGCTTCTCCTACGATATTTCTTCTCGTTGTAGTCTACCGTAGCTAGAAATTCTTTCTGCACTCGTACTCGAAGTGTCCGAAATCTATCGTTGTGATTTATGGTCATTATGCAAGCACAACATATCACCGCAAACGCAGCCAAGCATCAAGCGCGTGTACGACGATCGACGCCACTATAGCTGCCAACAAAGTGTGCAGTTACAATTCCTCTTGTTGAGAATTTGTTGCTTGAGCTATTTTGGCTTTCTTTCGTAGGCTCAAGGCAACTGCTTGAATTACTACCAAGATGTGCACTTTATTTTACGTCTACGCTAGGCCCTTGATGCTACAGCATTAACTTTCAAAATCTATTAATCATGTCGACCAAACGTATGTAGTGATGCTGTAAAAACACCTTTTGGCACTGTCTGCTTCGCAAAGATGCAATAATTAATGCGGCATCTATTCTGTGTGTGTACCCATATTTTATAATGAAAATCGACAAAGAATAACGGTCGACTTCGCTGAAGATTTTTTAAAGTGGTCAAAGCCAAGGCGGCCTCGATGCAATGCTGTATGTACCCAGGCTGCGTTCGGTTGGCTGGGACCGGACGGCTATAGTGAGAGTTAGGCTCACCGGCTAGGCCGGGGTCGGACCTACGGCATGGCCGGATGTATGCGGTGACGTGAGGTCACCGGGGCTCTTGGCTACGGGAAGTTGGCCGAGTAAGTCGTGGTGTTGGAGGCTCCCGGTCTCGCCGAGTTATGCACCTGGATTCGTGCAGGCGTGCTCCGGCGATGCTGCCACGCACGCAAGGGAGCGAGTACCCGAAAGGCCCGAGCGGAGCTGGATAGCTCGCTCGTTGCTGACTTGTTTTTATTCCGCTTTCCCCGTGTAGCGTGTTCGTGACCCCCCCCCCGTGTGTAGGCGTCTTTCGGTGGAAGCTTACGACTGTGGTAGTTGTCGACTCAGACTAGCCAGCAGTTACTCAGCCAGCCGGGTTTTGGACGGCGTACGCTCGTACTGTTGGACTCGGAGTCGGTACAACGACAGGACTGCGGAAGCGGACTGACCCCAACTAACACGTTTGTTCGCGCTTGCTGCGTCATCTTGCGCTCCCATAGTGCATAATGTATAGAATCCTCCCTGTAGACTTGTTTAGTTCCCCTGTTGTTGTTGGCGCATGCGTTATTATAAAGATGTTTAACCTGATGGCCGCTCGTCTTATCCTAGCTCGGCGGCATGGCTAGCGGCAGCGTGGCCGGAGTATGGCGGGGTTTGGCGGGAAACAGCCTTTGTCCCCTAGAACCCGGTTACAATGCTGCATCTACTGTAGCATAAGTAAACCCCACGCAACGATGTTAAATAAGGATCATCGCTGCTGTCAGAGAATGCTCCGGGACGTCAGTAGGAAAGAATATCATTACGGAACGGCTCGAGAAGTAGTTCAATAATTGGCAGATAATAATAATAATAATAATAATTCACTTGATAAAGCGCCCTCAGAGAACTTAATCTCTCTCTAGGCGCTTTACATTTGCTGTAAAGTGAAATGCAATTGAATGGTAAGTAAAATCATGCTTGAAGAACAAACAAAATGAATAACATGGTTAGGGGTGACATGCACAGGGTCAGCATGCAAATGTGGTTAGCATGCACAGTGTCAGCACGCATAAGCACATCAAGGACGAATCACAGGGATCCACTAAATGCTGTCCTAAATAGGTGTGGTTTTAGGTTCCTTTTAAATGTGGTCAGGTCAGGGGATGTTCTGACGCAGGTCGGGAGGGAGTTCCAGGCTTTGGGAGCATACGAACTAAATGCACGGTCTCCAAAGGATTTAAGGTTTGTACGAGGTATTTCTAGACTGTTGGATTCCGAAAAGCAGGTGGTACGATGCTTGGCCTGATGGGGTAGTATATCTGACAGATAGGCTGGAGCCATAGAATGAAGGGACCTAAAAGTGAGCGACAAAACCTTGAAGTCAATCCGTTGCTTGACTGGTAGCCAGTGCAGGTCGGCGAGAAGTGGAGTAATGTGGCAACTGCGACGCTCACGACAGACAAGCCTGGCTGCAGAGTTTTGCACCAGCTGCAATCGCCTGATCACACATGCTGGTAGGCCAGTAAGCAGTGAGTTGCAGAAGTCGAGACGAGATGTCACGAATGCATGGACCAACTTAGACGTGGTATCCTTATCTAAACAAGCCCTAATTTTAGCAATGTTGTGAAGCTGAAAATAGGCGGCTTTGACTGTGGAGCTGATATGGTCGTCTAACGAGAGGTCACTTTGGAATATGACACCTAGATTTCGAGCTGATTCAACTGGAGATATGCTGGCAGAGCCAATTTTGAGAGTCAGCCTTTCCAATCTCTGGATCACACTGGGTTTGCCCATAACTAGTAAGTTAGTTTTATCATCGTTAAGTTTTAAAAAATTTGCTGCCATCCATGTGCGGATGTCATCAATGCATGCAGCTAGTGAGTTTAGAGAATTTGAGGTGCTCGAAGGCTGGGAGGGATCAAAGCAAAGGTACAGATAAGTTCAAGTTAGCATCGTTTCGAGATATCTTGGAGATAGTTTTCGCAGTTGTGGCCCTGAAAAGAAAAAATATCTTTTGCTCGATGGTATTTAATAAGCAAAACTAAAGAATTGCTGTGTTGCACTGCGGTTTCCAGTGATAGTCTGGTGGTGCCAGGCGGCTTATCCCGCTGACGCAGTTACGATAAGCCATTAAAAATTCTAGGTAACAACCATTTAAAACTCATGGCCTATTTAAGTTCTATAGATACACATGGACATACTAATGCAATACCACATATTGTTTACCTACTAAAACTCTGTCATGGCAATCGCCTAGATTATAGCAGTCGCCAGATTTAATTAGTGGCTCCTCAATAGCTTTGCGCCCTTCACAAGACGCGCTGCTAGCTGCGCCGACGATATCCTTACAACGAGCAGCTTAAGATTTATTCTGCTTTACATCCGGTTGCATGGCCGCCTCCGTGTGGATAAGTCAGAGGCTGGTGTCTACACCGGCATGTAGGATTCAAGTAGGTGTGCCGTTAATTTCCTCGTTACGCGTAAGCGGCTTAGTCGTCTTTTAACTTATGAACAGCTTCGGTAGTGCTTCTTTGACCTTGCAGAACTTGATTTGCAGCTACTTTTCGCTACCAACCTCCGCTCTCCTAGTTCCCCTCGGCTCTCCTCTGTTGCATAAAATACGTGCAGTTGACTCTGAATGCGCATTCATAAGAGCTCAGTCTTAATATATATTCGGGCAGTTACATGTGATATATATCTAGGCGCATTTGTATCACGACCTCACTGAGTCTTACACATAATTATGTAATTACATTTGCATAATGACCCACGGCGCTTTATATATGCCACGGGGCTCGAGCCCTCGCTCCTGGTCGGTAGAGACAGTCCTAGCCTAGCGATAAGGTGTTTATGATTCACGACCAAGGTCGTTGATTCGATTCCTGCCTTGAAGTGTTTGATTGTTTATCTATGCTAGCGACCAGGATTCATAATTTAGACGTGAGCAGCGATAACTAATGCTGCCTGGTTCCGAGAATTTGTCTGCTCTGAAAATAAGCGAATTTCCTCAAATGATTAAAATTTCAAAAGATTATTGTAATTGAACCAGCTACTCACCAATATCCAGTGAAGATTTATTGGAAGAGGCGGGCTTTAATAGACAGTGCACCTGCTGGTTGATTGAAATATCCTGTTCGTCAGTGCCCACGTGTTATTCTTTAAGGACTTTGCCAAATAGCACACCGTTTTACTAGGGTAAGCTTCCACGTGAACAGTAGAATTCCCATCTGCAGACCCAAAGCTGCACTTTAGGATTCGCTCTGTGAACACTTGAATCAAACAGAAGTATCGCAGTGCGGCAGTAGTGTGACGACCTTAAACCCCCAGAAGGTAGCTTTTTGTACTATTGATGTACAATCATGTTCAGGGTACTTACGCATCGCGATAATATGGTCAACTATGTTCGGTCTTGTAAATTTTAGGCTGAAGTTCTACCAGCGTTTGAGCACAAAAGCTGCACGGGATACGTAGATATTTATTAATATCTTAGAATCGTACAAAAATTAATATTGAACTGCATGATTATTAAGAAGTTGGCCTGACGTGGTTCTTGACCGTTTGCACTCGGCTGGGCAGAGGTACCACTAGCATCTGAACAGTTTTGTGGTATGGACTCCTGCAGCATTCGGTGCTCGAAAAAATTTCTGCCGACGTTTGTGGATTTGGACTACTACTCAGTCGCCGGTCTAAGTCATGCCATAATGTTTTGTGGGTGACTGACTGGGCCGAAGCATGAGTCAAAAAATATTTTCTGACCTGCTTGACACTATGTTTTGGTTGATGGACCTGCAGCTATATAATATGTATCCGCCAAAAGACGTCTGACACACGGAATCTGCACATCATTCAGCACACTAAGTTATACATTCTGGTCCATATTGCCAAGAATTCGATGCAGTATAAAAATAAAAATTAATACTAGCTGATTTAACAGCCTTATTGGAAAGCAACAGAAGAGTCTTTATGGCTAATACCACCGCTTTCAGCAGCGATAAAGAATCACCCACCGCAGGATTCGAACCCACGACCTCGTGACCGAGATCGTGAAAAGCAACCCCCCTACCTAGTGTGCCATCACGGCTCGTATATCGATGCTGGCACTGGAAAAAGAGTCCCAAAACAGGATTCTACTACCACAATGTTTAGCGCAACTTGTATGCTGTCTTCCCGATACTGCTCATAATTTTATTTTGCCCATGTATTGGCATGTTTATTGTTTCTGAGAGGCTGAAATTTGCTTTGGTTGGTCCAATAAACTGAGCACCAGTCGGCAACCATCCACTGGACATTGCTTTTAGCCCATTTCTGCCTGTTGGCTTGATGCAGTTACACCTCTACGAGATCTTCTTATACACTCACCATGATGCCTGTATCGGCAAGTTAACCACGCACTATTTGCCGGCTAATTTTCTTCCTGAGTATGGCTTCTAGTGCCTTCAAGAGCTGTATCAAGCTAGCCTCCCTGGAAAGTGTATATATTTTCAGCAAAAGTCGTGCTGCAACATCTTGTATCGAGGTCCTAGGCGGTGGCAGTTCGTCATAGAATCCCTTCTTCATACTAGCCAGGCTTAATCTCACACAGCCTTCACTCATCCCAAGAAAAGAAAAACACTGATTCAACAGCCTAATTTATATAGCAGCACAAAAGCCTTGACGACTATCACCCCTTGGAGTGGGCAATAAAAGATCGCCTACTGCAGAACTCGAACTCGTGACCTGGGTTCTTTAGAGCAAGCAACTTACACCTTGGCTATGGCCTCAGGCAAGAGATGGACCTTTCTGTTGCTGGCGCCTTGTTTGTGAAGTGCCAGCAGCATGCCCCCATCGAATTCACTGTCATCTTTGCCATCGTGCACCAGCTCAACCTACAGCACCAGCTCTACTTACCGTTGAGAAGACTAGACGCAGGATTGAAAAGAGGCAGGAACATTACGGGAATCCCCTCACCCTCTTGCACATAACCCTGTTCAAAATTATGCTCTAGCTACGGGGTTTTACAAGATGGTAACGATTGTGTGTTAAAATTGTCGAGTATATATATTTCCTGTTTGGTTTTCCAAGAGCCATGCTCGTCTGTAGCTTTAAAGTGGAAGTACTTTATATTGCTGGCATCTGTATCCTCGGCTGCTTAGTCACTCCAAGCTGCAGCTGCATAGGATAGATGGGCCTATTCCGGGATGTGTAAATGCCCATGGACATGATTGTAGTTGGCATCACATGTCGGCAAATAAATCGCATAGTTGAAGCATGGTGTTTGAGCCATAGATGGCCGTGGATGGTGCTAATGCTTGCAGAACAAATGTTTTGTGGCCGACTGCTGATTTTTCATGTATTGATTGATTGACACGATGAGGCTGGCTCTGCTTCCTTGTTGCAGCTTGCAAAACGTGTCATGTACTGTCTTGCAATGAAGGATAGCTTAATATAAGTAGTGAACCTTATTCCTGGTTCTAACTCCTTATTACTTGCTGTCCAACATATGTCATGAGACCAATCGGAGCTGCCGCTGCCTTGCTAATGTTTCAATAAGCTGTCGTGCGAGTGAGAATGGGAGAGCAATTTAAAGGAAAAACCAATTGAGGTGGGGAAGTCTTCTAAATATACAATCAAATATACTTAAGTAAATAGTTGGAATTAAAGTCGTTATGGTTGGCCTAGATCCCTTCATTAAAGGTTGTGCAAAAGCAGGCTCTTGGAGTCATAGGAGGTATGACCTTTACCTTGTATGCTTGCTGTCTATGTGTTTATATGTATGCAAGTGCACGAGTTATCTGTGTGAGTCAGTGCTCATGGTGAGCGTGCATGTGGAGGATGCCTTGCATGCATGCTGTGGTGTACCGGCTCTTCCTTGATTCAGGGATGTGTATACTCACCACTTATTGTGTAGGGTCAGATAACTTGGCTCGCAATGGCTGAGAATTTGAGGCTGTTATGTTGACAACTTAATTTGTGTTGGTGCTCTAGATTATGACTTTTAAGTGGTACTGTGCACTGTAGTAAGGTTGTGTAGTCCTTATGTAAGCAAAGCAGATCACTGCCTCATTGATGCTGTAATGGCCCCGTCAGACACTCCTATGGATGGTCCTCAGTGTCACATTGCCTTTTGCCATAAGGGAGAGGAACACCATGGCCCAACATCGACAATGCCCTGCTATGGTTCTGGCATGCTTTGTGATGCAAATTACCAACTCATCTTTTAATTTTGACCCCGGTTGCCTCGGACCATGCAAGTTTACCTTACTCCAAAAATTCTGCCTGCTAAGTTTTGGTGAGCCGTGATGGCCCACTAGGTAAGGCGGTTGCTCTTGGTTGTTCACGACCTCGGTCCCAGGGTCGTGGGTTCGAATCTTGCTTTGGGCAATCCGTTATTGTCTCTGCAAGCGGTAGTGATAGCCTTTAAGGCTCTTCTCCCCATGCTAAAAAAGGGTGTTAAATCATATGGTCTTTATTTTAAGTTTACAGCTATGATATGGGCTGTTGAGGCTTTTCCACTCCGAAAGCCCCTGACATGACAGCTCGGTAAAATGGCTGTTTGTGATGGGAGGATTTTAATTACCAAATTTGGTCATTTTGTGCATGCACTCGGGCTCTTGTCAGTAGGGTCAATTGCTCCTTTTGACACTAGTGGATGAACCCGGGCGTTAGGTAGGCCTATGCCAGCTGCTTGCATCCCAGGGATGCAGCCGAGTAAACCTCCCAGCAGGACTGTGCAAGCAAAACTGCTGTCTTCCTTCCGCCGAGTGCCTGCCACAAGATTAGGCTGCTGCTGCAAAAGAAAAGGCAAGCCTTAGTTTTGATCCTGCTGCATTGTCAACTTTATCACTGAACAGCTGCTGGTGCCTGCTAGCTGTCGGTGGAGCGCTCTCCGAGAGATGTCTCGCCCAATCGTGCCTCTCCACCTGCTTGTGCCTGCCTTTTGTTGGCTCTCCTCGTGCTGAGGCTGCTTGTGCTCATGGCTCTCGCCATCTTCTCGCTGCCTTATGTTGCTAGCTTTTGCCGGCTGGCCCTATTTGGTCGTCCATTGGTCTTTCCACATTTGGAATCCGGAATTTCCTGGCTCTTGGTCGTGCAAAGTTCAAGTTAAGCTGATTTAACAGCCTCATTTATGTAGCTGCACAAGAGCCTTCACGGCTATCACCACCGATGGCAGTAGTCAGTAAAGGATTGACCACTGCAGGACTCAAATCCGCGACACGACTGTGAAGAGCAAGCACCTTACCCCTGGGCTAAGACCCAAGGACTGGATCGGAGTCAACCAGGTAGCTCCCCCTCTGTCGTTCTTTGAGGTAATCAGGGATGTGAGAACTAGGCATTATAATGTGCATATTGTACTTTTTGTGCTATGTAGCCTGTTTCCGCTCTGGTGGCCGTTATAATTGGTCGACCCGAGTGTGTTGTAGATATGGTTTGTGTGCCTCTCCCTCTCCCCCCATGGACTAGCATTGTTCATGCTGCTTGTATGCTGGCGATGAACCATCTGCTTCTTCGGTATTCCTTACATCCTCCCTGGTGTCACTTCTGGCTGCACTGCTGTTTATATCGGTTCTCGTGTATGCAGAAGCATGCTTAATCATCTTAATTAAGTGCTGTCCCAGGGTAAGATGCTCGAACTTCAAACCCAAGGCATGGGTGTGGATCCTACTGAGGGAAAGCGGTGGCAACCGCAGCTACTATGGCTCTTCTATCTCTAGCTTTACTATCTCTATATAAATGAGGCTATTGAATCAGCCAACCTTAACTTAATGGTTTGATAGACTGTTGGTGAGCCTTAATGGCACACTAGGTAAGGCGGATGCTTTCACGATCTCGGTCCCGAAGCCGTGGGTTCGATTCCTGCGGTGGGCGATTCTTTATCGCCACTGCAAGTGGTGGTGATAGCCATAAAGGCTCTTCTGTCGCTATACAAAAAGAGGCTATTTAATCAGCTAGGATTTATTTATTTAGTGTGACTAGCAATGTGCAGCACCTGTCATTGTTCTGGTCACTGGACTGTAGCTGTGAGCTGTTTGAATATGGTCGTGGTCTCTCTGCGATATTAGTAGCAGTGCATCGATGTGTTTGCTTGTAATTAAACTGCCGTTGTGGTCAGAAGGTGCAGTGGCCGAACTTGAAAGTTGAGTGTTTGTTATTTGTAAGATGCTAGCAGACTAGCTTTGTAAACATGTTGGGAAACTGTTCCCAAGCTGCTGCCTTGGTCTGCTTTGTGCTTCAGCCTAGTTTTACCATCTGTTGTAGCCTCAAAGAATGTATTGAATTCTTGTATTCTCAGGTTTTCCCTTGGCAATGCCTGCTCCTCAGACTGTTGTCGTTTAGCTTTTCCTCTAACCCACCATAAATTCTTCTGAGACCTTGCCTTCAGTTCTTGTGCACCTAAAGTCTGAAGTTGTCTACCCACTGACGTCGCGGCATCTCATTAGTTTATTTAAAGCTAGGCTAGACATGTACCTGTTCCTTGAAGGATTAGCGTCGCCCTAGTCAATCGTTCTTGATTTGCTTACTGCGTGTTTTAATTGTGCATGTTATCACTAACCCTAATTAGTTTCATTTTTTAAATCCAGAGCTCTTGGAGAGTGGCTGTAGGACTGCATGCTTAAAAAGAATTTTGACTTGTTTGGGGAATGATCTTTCAAGCTCTGGGATACGAGCCTGGGGTATGATTATACATTCCCACCCTGGTTTGTCCCAGGGTAAGGTGCTTGCCTTATACGACCGAGATCGTGGGCTCGAGCTTTTCCACATATGTGAAAGGGTCTGGATAGAGATTAAGTTCTTATGGCACTAAGCAAATGAATTATATTGTTTATATAACTAATGAACATGCTTTCTTTCCAGCACATGTATAGTGTCTAGAAAGGGAATTAGTTCTTGGGGTCTTATATAAATGTATTGTTAATATTATTGTTATTAGTATCCTACTTGTTGCATTGTGTTTTGTCAATAGTCTTTTTTGTCGCTGGTACACAAAGGACAACTGCTAAATGCTTTACAGCGGTTCGTTTTTGCATTTCAGCAAGTCACTTGAAATGTGCTGAGTGTAATGATGGCACTGAAATCTATTTGCTGATCAGGTTGTTAAGTATAGAGTGGCTTTCTGCAGCTATGGGCTTCTAAGAGTTATATAGGGCTATTGTATTAATAGATGGTCCATGATTATCAGGAAGGATTTTTTCAAGACCACTTTGTGGCAGTAAGTTTACAAGTGTCGCCAAAAGCTCAAAATAGTGGGGCTTGGACATGCTTACCCTTATGAGTAGTCGTATGTGAAAGTTTGTGTGTGATTAGGAGCTATTCACAGATAAGAGGAAGGAATATTTGCTTGATAATAATAATGACAATTATAATACGTCGTTTATATAGCACCCTACCAGAACCTAATCTCTATCCATACACTTTACAACTGTGCTGGTATCATGCTCACGCCAGCATACAAAAGTAAACATGAGGACACCCATTGCTGTAGTTAATAAACAGTAAGACCTGTGGCTAGTAACATGCACCGAATCACGCACTGTATGCAAGCAAAGCACACCAAAACACAAAAAGACATCTTCAGTGGGGTGTAGTAAAAGCTAATTGGGAACAGATGCATCTCTTTAGCTGAGACTTGACGGATGTAAGGTCGTTCATTGGAGGTAGTGATAGAAGCCGGAAGCGAGACCCCGACTTTCGGTGCAGACAAGCTGAAGGCTCGATCAACAAATATTTCAATTTAGTGGTGGGAGCAGCAAAATGACTAGATGATAAGGAGCGGGTGGTACGAAAGCACACTGGAAAAGTAAAGTGGTCGAATAGGTAGGCTGGTACAAGCAAGAGAAGTGACCTCTAGTCAGATTGAGGATCTTCAAATCAGTTTGATACTTGATGTGAGGAGCTAGCTTGATGAACATTTATAATGCATTAAGTCGGACTTACTTTATAACTACCGTTGTTACTGGTTGGTCTGGATCGAAAAATGCAATACGGGTTTCATTCTAATCTTGAAATGGTATCATTTTTTACAGGTGTGGACAGCATTTCACCGCCTCGTCTGCAATCGCCCTTGTGGATGGGTTACCCCACCGGCCTCTCGTGGATGCCATCGACTTGCAAGATGGTTGCCACTTGGACAGATTTCGCCTGCTGTGAGACTTCATTCTTGTAGGGGCTTTGCAAGCCATGCTAGCAAATCTCGGCGCTCGGCCATCATCTACGTAGCTGCGGTATTTATTGGAATGGTAGGGGCAACATATGCAGCTGTCCCTTTGTACAGACTATACTGCCAGGTGAGATTAATGCAATACATGCAGTCCTCATGTATTCTAGTCTACGTGCCATGGGCCAGAAGACATTTGGCTTGTGCACAGCATGCACATTGTGGAGCACGGGATGACGGTGTGTTTGATCTTGTCACTGTGACTCTGGCTAAGGCCGATGCCTAATTGAGTAATGAGCATCCACATTTGTGAATGTGGGACCTCTCTCACCCTACTTGGAGTAGTGGAGTGGCCCGATTTGATGGCAGCATTTAGCTCTATTTCCAAGTTCTAACTTCAGATGGACCAGCACGACCAGCTGAAGCATGTCACTAGTTGAAATCCCCAAGCAATTAATATATGACTTTATGACTTAATTGGACATGCATGTATCTATTTTCATGCAAGATTATTCATTTCATTTCAAAACTTTCTCATAGAAATCACGGAAAGATTCTATTGGCAGAGCGGCGGTTGTTAGTGAATGTTTTTGACATCGTGACTGCCTTATTCATGATCAATAAGGATAATAATTCATTTCTATAGCACCTTCAGGGAACTTAAGTCACTTTCTAGGGACTTTACATATGCTGTAATGGAAGCATGATCATATGGTAACTGGTATCGTGTGCAAAAACAACATGCATGCTGTGGTTAGTGGTAACGTGCAAAGTGCCAACGTGCAAATATGGTTAGTGGTAGCATGCACAGTGTCAGTAGGCATAAGCACACAAAGGGCAAAGTCACAAGGACTCGGGAAATTCTGTTAGAAGCAGATGCGTTTTAGCTTCTTTTTAAATGTTGTCTAGTCATGGAATGTCGTGACGTCAGTCGGGAGTGAGTTACATGCTTTGGGAGAGATCATATGAACTAAAGGCACAGTCTGTAAAAGATTTCAGGGTGGTTTGAGGCATAGCTAAACGATTTGAGTAAGACGAGCAGGTGTTGAAGGACCTAAAAGTGAGTGTCATTGAAGTTTTATGGTGCCTGATTAGGAAGCGGTGCAGGTCAGTGAAAACTGGTGTAATGTTGCAACTGGGACCCAGATTGGTAAAAACCATGCTAGCTCGCGATGACCCCTGTAGGTTAAAATGGTTCTATTACAAGTAATAAAAAGTAATTGGGAGCCTTTTGCCACTATTGAGTTGAATTTTTTTCTGTTCCATTGTTGGATTAATCTTAGTTTGCATCACTTAGGCTTATCACTCCTGGCCATGCCTGCGTGAGCAGTAACTAAAGAAGTGCCCCGGCCATCGGTTGATGTGTTTGTCCAAAGATATTATCTCAGGCTCGTCCAATGCATTTGATAGAGGCGGTAATTCTGCAAAATAGCTTTTAAAAAACTGCCAGCATGATGCTCTTTTTAGACATCTGTGTAATTGCATATTGTGTCTGCAGGAGGCTTCATTGCAAACAGTTCTGTGATCCCTATAAGATATTTAGTCGATGATATGACCCACTCTATTATTCTAGCTTGACTTCTTGTTAAACTTTTTGATGAAAGAGGACATGCAGAAAACATTGCTTAAAAAAATCCTAGCTGATTAAACAGCCTCTTTTTGTATAGCGACAGAAGAGCCTTTACGGCTATCCCCACCGCTTGCAGTGGCGATAAAGGATCGCCCACCACAGGAATCGAACCCACGACCTTGGGACCGAGGTCGTGAAAGCAACCGCCTTACCTAGTGTGCCATCACGGCTCACCGACATATCGAATGTCATCTGATTATCTACTTAATGCAGATATATCGTGTTGATTATTGGCTCCTAAACATAACCTATTGCATATGCAAGGTTATTTTTTAAGGCTATATTTAAGCTGTTTAATTGGGCCCCACTTCTGCCAAGTTGTCGTATCCTTTCAAACTGATATTCCCTGCAAGAGCAAATCCATCGATCGATGCCAAGACTGATTTCCTTGTCATATGGTACTTCACTTGTGTAGTAATGTGCAAACCATTTGCCTCTCTAACAGCAGCAACAAAGTACCAAATGCAATGGGACAGAACTGCCATAGTAGGCACTAATCGATTTAACGTGGGAATTTTAACTTGGCTGATTTGCATTCTTATGTAAATTAGTTTCAAAAGTACCTCACACTCAGGCATAATGTGTTGCTGTACATTTCCAGTACAGCTGCAGCTATCTCGTTTTCTCAGCTCGACCTCTGTCATATCAGGCTTCCTGCACAATTGTCGCTAACTCTGCTGACCTGGCGTACCAGTCTGCCCATGGCACCATCGTGTTGTATGGGTAATACCCAAAACCCGTGACTTGAAAAAAAATTGTCAAGGACAATCTCGAACCAAATATAGCGATAATGTGGCCTCCTAAAACTACAGTCGACGTCCAATTGAAACCGATTGCTGCAGATCGTACATTTATGTGTTTGCATGAGCTCATGTGCTTGTCTGTGCTAGCATGCGTGAACAGTTGGATAAGGATAGCTAATGGTAATTATCGGAATTCTGATGATAAACTATAGTGAAAGCTAGTACTACGTAAACTTGATATAAAGTTAGAGACGTCGGCTTGTGCAATTTTTTTTATTTATAGGTCTCTGGCTTGGGAGGACAATCTACACAGGCCATCAGCGCTGCCGACAAAGTTGAAAACTTAAAGAAAGTGCAAGATAGAATGATAGAAGTGCGGTTTAATGCAGACACGAATGCGAGCATGATGTGGAACTTCAAGCCTCAGCAGTCAGTTATTAAGGTATGCTGTGCATGTTGAGCAAGTCGTTACCGTGTGCTGTGTTTGTACCAAGGTCTTTGCATAATATTATGATGCCATTCAAAGACAGTCAGTCGAGCACTTCGTAGAAAGGCTACATTGCCACCATAAAATGTCACTGAGAGACATTAGAGACTTGAAGAGACATCCTCTCCTCAATGCCGTGCACCCAGAGCTGTCACAGGAGCAGTTGTGGTCGCATCAAGGAGCAGTCGAGGTCGTTTTAATGAGTAATCGTGGTCGTTCCATGGAACAGTCGTGGCCATTCGAAGAAGTCGTGATCGCTGTAAGAGCAGTCGTTGTTTGGTTGCAGCCCACCAGTGCAGAAGCAAGTTTCTACGCTCGAAGCATCCTCTAGTGGGGAAGGAATTGCTGCAGCTTGTTGTGTTGCTTTATAATATAGCTACCCAGTGATGTGCAGGCACGGCATGTGCATTTGAAATTAGTTGTGCAAGTCTGCATTGTCTCAGGATCGTATCCATGCTAACACACATATAACCCTGCCGGAAAGCAGCACTGCTTAAGTGCAGGTGCACCTTTCTATGTGTGCAGGCAGACCATCTTGTGTGGCATCAGAAGGTTCTCTGCTTCTACGACATGGGTTCTCTTTTGTTGATGCCTCGTTAGTCCTTGCCTGCTATCATGGTTTGAAGTGACTCCTTGGGAAAGGCGGTAACATGTTTTCCTCAGGGTTTTCAGAGAACCTCTCTCTATTGTATGGCCCTATTTCTTGTTTATCCATGATCGTTGGTTGCTTTTCACGCTGCAAAATATCCTATTTCTGTGTGCGCATGTGTGGTCCGGTTGCACGTGCTCTCGTAGCGTCTAGCTAAGTCAGCTATCGATTAATTCATGTTCTATTCCTGAATGACTGTTGCAGGGTAATGCTTATGGACCTTAAGAACAATATCTCATTAACTTCTTTAGTCTGCTGAAGGCAGGCAATAATCTCTTGGTGGCTTTCTTATCTCATAAAGGATTCCTTAGTTGTTTATTATTTCGTTTTGTACTATGTTTTGCTTATGGTTTACTCTAAATTTAGCACTTAAATCAACCAATGGTGGCCCAAGTGTATTCCTGATTCTTTTGCTAGCAGTTAACTTTTTTGGGATTTGAACACCTTTGTCTTAAGTAAGTCTTTTACTTGTCGTCATTGAATAGTCACCTCGTGAGATGCATGGGTAGGTATGTGGCCCCTGGGACTTAACTCAGGGGTGAGGTCCTTGCACTTCACCACCCAGGTCGTTGGTTCGAATCCTGCATCGGGCAATCCTTTATTGCCTAATGCAAGCACCAGTAGTGTTAACTAACGCTCTCCTGCTGCTACATATAAATGAGGCTGCTTAATCAGGGCTTAACCTTTAGTTTATCAAAGTGAATAAGGATCTTTTTCCATTTGCTTCACTTCACAGCTGCTGCCTGACAAAATTGATCCTGTTCCTTGCCTAACCCACTGTTGTAGATCTCGAGATGTATGCTCAATCTCACTTGATTTTTTGTACTCTTCGTCTTTCAATCGATTGACTATATACTGGGGCGGTGGCTACCTCAGTGAACAAATGGTTACCTTAGTTTGAAATCTATTAGTGGTAACATTGCTTTTTACCAGTTGATTGACGCTGCTTCACAACTCGACTTTCCACGGTGTTGAAAAAAATTATACTCCCACCAGTTGCATGCCTTGCTAGTCCAGTGCCATTTATTTGACTCCTCCTGGTCTGTTTGCGGGAGGGATTGTTTGCCGCAGAACTCTGAGGCAATCAGCTTCTGCAATTGGTTGGGCTAGCCTCTCAGTGTCAGAACAACGGCTGCCCTGTTATCGGTCACATTCTGAAGACTTAACTTGGATGCACAATTTGGTACATGCTTGTATGGACATAAGCTTCTGGGAACCTAAAACTGCATTAACAGTGGCATTTAATTTTTTGCTGGAACTGTGAATACTTGGTCTTTTAATTCTGTATCAACCAGCTGCAGGTCTGTAACTGCTGGCAAACAAGTGGTTGCCCGTGCATAAGCTGACAGCCTTTTGCTGCTAGTAGCCGGGAGGTTGTGCCCACGATTGGTGGCTTGCTGTGCTGTCGTGTCCTGTGCATGCTTGCTTTGCTAACCATAGCACGTCGTATTGCAGCTTGTTCCTGGTGAGACTGCCCTGGCATTCTACAAGGCCAGAAACCCTACCGACAAACCTATAACAGGAATATCAACATACAGCGTGGTGCCCTTCGAAGCAGGGCAGTACTTCAACAAAATCCAGGTGCCCTTGTAGTTGTGTAATGTTGTGTGTTTTGGAACATTTGAGATGTGGATGGCTGGCGCTTACTGTATGCGGCTAGGCACGTGTGTTTATATATGTATCTTTGTTCGGCCTAAGCAGATACCTAGGCCAACATCGAGATCGATCGACCTTCTGTCAAAATTTAACCTGTTGTCTTTGGCCCCTGTGCTGAACTACATCAGCCAGTAGTAACCGCTGTCTGAAGCCCTTGTGGTTAACGGTTTTGTTGTGCTTTCAGCACCCCTTGGTTATAGGGCCCTGCCATTGACCCTTTGGCTAAGTAGACGAGCGGTCCCCGGAAACAATAACCATCTGTCGACTTAGTGTAATCTCACCTCATCTAAGTGATGCTTTACTAGGCTCTTCGTCTTGTAGGCTCTAGTCAACTTCCTTGGTTCTGTATGTACGACCAAGGGTAGAGATATAAAAACGAGTGCCAAAAATGTGGCTATTCCCTATTTTAGAGTGTTATGCTTAGTTGATGAGCCACTTTTGGCCGTTTACAATGGCACACTTGGTAAGGCTGTTGCTTTTCACGACCCCGGTCCCGAGGTCATAGGTTCGAATCCTGCACTGGGTGATGCTTTATCGCCACTGCAAGCAGTGATGATAGCTGTAAAGGCTCTTCTGTCGCCTTCACAAAAGAGGCTGTTAAATCAGCTAGTATTTTTTTCTCTGAGGCACAGGTTTGCTCATTTTGTCTGAAGACTGTGCTCGGGCCCGTGATCGCATCAGGCCCTGACTAGTATGCACGTTTTACTGCCACATGCCTACGCCTCCCCTTTCTCCCCACAGGCTTACTCATCTGCATATGCACTGCCTGCCTGTGGCATTCAGAGGCTCAGTTGGCACGCAGCTGTGCCACCATAGCTAGTGTTGATAATATCTAGCTGTGAATGTTCATTGTGCTTGTGATGATTTGCAGCAGCAAAGAGGTGATGTCTAGCCTGAGTTATGTCCACTTCTTGGCAGCCACAGCAGTATGTACTTCGCTCTTTTTTGTTTAGTGCTTCTGTTTCGAAGAGCAGCGTCTCAACCCACACGAGGAAGTCGACATGCCTGTCTTTTTCTACATCGACCCTGAGTTTGCCGACGACCCTAAACTCCAAGCTGTGGAAATGATTACGCTCTCATACACGTTTTTTGAAGTAAAGGACGGCATGCAGTTGCCTTCACCTCCCGAGTATGCACGGGCTGCACATTGACATATCCTCAACACAGTGTCACCTCTGACAATGGCGTGTGCAGCTGCTTTGTGAATGGGCCACGGTTGGACCCCAGTCACTGAAGGCAGCCCTGTGGCTTGGAAAGTATTTCCGTTCACCGTGAATAAGCTGTTTGTCTGACATGTTTCAAGGAGCAATTAAGTTGGACTCCTTGGCATGTGATGGCTACAGCACTGGACCTCGTCACTTTCCCAGAGCTGTAACATGCATTGTGGCCTCAGCTGGCACGTCCAGGCCGAGCATTTGTGACCTTCACATGGCATCTTGCTTGGCTGGAAGCCAGCTTGCATCAGGCACAGTGTTTTTTTAAGTCGCTCAAGCATTAGCAGGTGTCCCAAATAGACGGCTGCAACTAAATTCCGATGCAGCTACCAAGAATAGCAGCCGTGTTTATATCCGGACCAAGACATAACTTTGCCTCAGCAGCTAACAACCAGTTAATAGCATTCCTTTGTTAAATCGAACTTATACCGTGGCATTAAGAAAATTAGCTCTAATAAGGCTAATTGCTTGCTAGGTCGATATTGCAGATGCTATCGTCTATGCACGTGCGATTTTGACACACTTCAGCCTCCAATGCTGACTCATTCGGCTCTGATACCCTACCCATGTTCGTGGGCAGCAAGTTTGTCTTGGAATGTTAATCAAACGAGACTGCTAATTAGTGGTGGAATGTTGTATAGCTATGTGTGGATGAAGTATGCTAATGACTGGAGTATCTCTCTCTACTACTGATGTGTAATTGATTACCTAAGTGCGTATGACTCAGACCTTTTGTGTCAAAGTTCATGTGTTCAACTGACAATGGCATCCTGACATTCTTCTCCACATAAGCCTCTTCAGCTACATACTTTACCTAGACATGCTGGCGACAGACTTGTTATGGGCGGCGATTTATTCAGTTTCCCGAGCGAAATGACTTGTTGTACCTTAAATTCCTGTCTTCCTGTGCTTGCTAGCGATGCTAGTGCTAAAATGCTAGACAGCTCAACAGGATAGAGTGCTTCAATCGATGTCTTCTTTCGAAGGTTTGTGTAGTTACTTGTGCCTCTTTGAATTCTACTTTTTGGGTAAACAGCAAATCTGACCCATGCCAGATATATCTTGAATTTGCAAAGTTCGCCTGGCTTACTTAGCCTGTGCATACCTCCTCTTGTACCTTCATCGTAGCTGCTTTAGGGAAGCCACTTTCTGTTCCAAAACATGATGCAGAAGTAGTTGCTCGGTTTAGGACAAGTAACTCGAGACTAAGCTCATGTGTAAGGTGCTTGCTCTTCACGACCCAGGTCGTGGATTCGCTGGGCGTCTAGCTCAGTTTTATCCTCGACACTTCTCGCAGGCTCACTTTCGGGGAATATGTCTCTGCACTTAGGCTACCTACGTCTATTGTGGGAAACGACCTAAATAGACCCTGACTAGAGAACTAGGGCTCCACTTCCACCGTGAAGGTAGGAATACCTCACACACTACCTCAAGCGTTCTTGCCGAGACCACGCGTACACGCACAATGCACAATGGAAACAAAAGAAACACAAAATGCGAGCCCGGGCGCGATACAGCCATATTTGGTGGCATCCGGCGAATTCTCCTTGAGCTGTATCCCGGCCATCGCCTGTGGACAGCCCGCCCTCCTCCCTCGCTTTCAGAGAAAACGAGTCCGGCGACGACATCAAGACGAAGAAGGAACCTCGAGCGAGCATCGCCCTACCATTATATAAAAACAGCTAGCCATCACGTCCGATCCCTATCTCAGATTAAGAGCTGTCTTCCATAGCGGCTTGCAAAAAATTTAACTAGCTCTTTAGTTCTGTCTCGGCTTTATTATACTTCCCTTTTGGCTGGGCTACTCAATAAAGCAACTAGGCCACTGCAGCTGGCTATGAATATGGCTGCAAGGCTAGTCTTCAAGTCCCAGAGGTTTGAGCACGTGTCTCCTTTGCTGAAAGAGCTAGGATGAATGCCGCTTGAGCCACTGATACAGAGCAAAGTTCTTACGCTAACCCACACGGCCCGCCACGGCTTGGCTCTTTCGTACCTAGCTCAACTGCTGCAACAGTTTCAGCCTCTTCGCGCCCTCAGGTCCCGTATGGACAATGAATTAGCTGTTCCATGCCTCTGCTTAAAGACCACTGGCGACAGAAGCTTTAGCTCTGCAGGTCCTAGACTGTGGAACTCGCTACCACAATTCTTACACAACGACAACTAATCACGTGCTGCCGACTATGATTCATCCTTTTCAGCAGTCCTGGGCTGCTACTTTCATGCTGCTCACTACCTCAACTTCTCTCCTGACTCTGCTATGTTTCCCACTTTCTCTTTCTTGCATGAGATGAAGTCTGCTGGTTAGCGAATGCGTACCAACAGCCGCTTAGGCTGTGAGTGCGCTATACAAAACTCTCCTGCGTAACACCCACATAGTCCTTATGAGTTTGTGGAGTTACAGACGGAGATACATGCAACTAGCCGGGACAATGGGGTTGACAAGCCAGCCAATATCAATCGCCTCTTGATCCTACTTGCGACCTCTGCGTCCTCTTGCTCACAGCTCGAGAACTCAGGTACTCTTCAGCCACCTCTGTCGTTCTCACGAAAACCGTCTATCAAGCCGCTGTGTTCTAGAGGACGCATGCGCTTTTCAGCAATTTTCCTCCTTCTCACGGAAACCCGCCCAGCAACTTTCGGACGGCTGGCGGCGACAGAGACCTTGGGCGAGCGTTGCCTTATTCTTAAATTGCAAGCCGGGACTATGGGGTGGACAGGCCAGCAGCCGATATCAATCACCTCATGTTCCTACTACGATGGCTGCGTACTCATGCTCAACTTTCACAGACAGACGTTTCCTGCCGAGCAGTTCTTGAGTGCCCTAAAATTGAGCCAGGCCGGAGGTGTGCTACATGTTTGTGATGATGGGCGGCACCACAAAGCAAAAACGGTGGACTCGTCCAAGATTTTGTATCTGGATCTTATCTGCCACCTGGAAGCCTGGCGTGCTAAGGGGTAATTTATGGCAAGGATGGTTTAAACAGCTTCTAGCATGGTTCGGTCTGAGCCACCCAGCCCCTTAAGCCAGTGCACGAGGGATGCTTCAGTTCCCTCCGCTCCCTCCCTCCCCTCCCCAGATCCTTGCTGCCGGCTGCCATCCACCAGACCCTGGGACACACGATCAGCTAAAAACAAATCTGTGTGCCTCTAGGGAAAGCACGGATTTCCGTTGCGGCGCTAGGCGTATACATGAATTAGCAGAGACGAGCGGCCGTACGCGAGAAAGGCACGCCCAATCTGGAGCTGCGACCCTTCTACTTACTGTGCTTACAGATTCATTCAAAAAATAGTTCAGCATAAATATTATATTTAAAATATTTGGATCAATATAAAGGTATAAAATGTTCATTTTACTATGTGCAGCTGCTACCGACACCTGCGGGGTGTCAGGCGTTGCATGGCAACCACGGATATCCGGTATCGCCCGCCGGGTCTACCGAACCACGCTCGTGCGGTCGGTCACCTTACTTTACTCCGACCTTCACCAGGAACTCTCTCTCTCCGCTACCAAGTGAAAGAAAGAGGATTTAAGCACCCATACGCGAACGCAGGAGATGTCAGTTATTACTAAAGTACCCCAACGAAACTTGTGGAGAGACATATGCGCAGGTAAGCACAGCGTTTAGCGTTTCGCGGCGTCAGGTAAGCTCCTTTGACGTCTTACACAAACTTATTGCATAAATTCACAAAATTTCTATGGGAGTAGATAATAAAAATGAAAACTTTTAGGGCTGGCTATGCGCATGCACAATGTAAGGCGAACACGTGAAGCACATTTATCTACCACATAGGCTACGGATGCTTGTACAGTGGCGTTAAGCATTTGAACAGTGAATCGGACAGCGACGCAAGCAAGTTATTATTATGCAATGCATAATTATTAAAAACATTTATAACTCAACTGGTTTCAAAACACGTCAAATTTAGTATGATGATGAGCGCACAGGTAGAAAGAAGTAGGATGCTGTCTCAATCGGGAAAATCCTCCGACGGTGTTTAGGGAAGCGCAAACTCTGCCCTCCCTGGCATTAGCAGAAAGTACACAAGTAATCCAATATGGACGAGAAAAATACTCTGAGACTATATCCCGAGCTTTATATTTTATAAATATTCTTCACGCCTAGCTTCTCAATCTGCGTTGCCATTCAGCCGCTGCCCGTGCCCACTTCTGAATCGCAGGTGTACGTCTTCCACGTCCGGGCAGAACTAGCAAGGGCAGCAAGTTCAGCGCTTTTAGCTAGCATTGCACGCAAGTCCTTGCTGGAACTTGGTGAATACTGGTGAAGTCCCGAGCGTCTGAATCGCTGCTAGCTGCTTGTAGGTGCAGCAGCAATACACGCCGGTATGCCGACAGCAGCGGAAAACATTAGCAACGAAGAGGGCCTTATGCCTTACGATAACAGGTCCGCATCCATAGCGTAGAGTAGTCTATTCGGTAGCTAAGGAGGTCTACAGGCTTTCCAAAACCAGCCGTGGCATTTTAACAGCTTTCGTACGGTGGCTAGAGCGCCTCTCAACCGCCTGACTCGTGGCTAGAGAGCAACTGACCAACTATCACATGACTTCCGTCGTGTATGCCACTTAACCATAGCTTACAACATAACCGGTTCCAAGCCGTTCTAACTCAGGTACCCCGAAGAATGGCTATCTGGGTAGAGATAATCTGGATGATCTAGCACGCTGCCTTTTCACTGCCCCTCCTTAAATTACTGCCATCCTCGGCCGGAATAATAACAACCAAAATAGCCAACAAAGATAGGTTTCAGTGTTTGGCCTTGCTCCATCATTGGGCTTTAGCATAAATTACTACAGAGGATTTTCATACGTCTTCAAAGCTTCCGTTTTAGCTGTCTTGTCTTCATCTTCAAATCGGCGGCCACAGCAGCACCGAGCTTGACTTAAATGCGTCTGTAGAAACCCGTGGCTTTTCAGCCCTTCATCAGCATTACACTTGCTGGAGACAGGCGTGTGTCTTTAATGGCAGCTCTACCTCGATAGCCTGAATGATCTCACACTAGAACTCGATTAGTACACACGATACACGGAACACAAAATGCGTGCTCGGGCGCGATGCAACCATATTTGGTGGCGTCCGCCGAATTCTCCTTCCGCTGACTCCCTGTATCCCGGCCATCGCCTGTGGACAGCCCGCCCTCCTCCCTCGCTTTCAGAGAAAACGAGTCCGGCAACTGCCGGCGACGACGTCAAAACGGAGCCGAATACGAAGAAGGAACCTCGAGCGAGCATCGCCCTACCATTATATAAAAACAGCTAGCCATCACGTCCGATCCCTATCTAAGATTAGGAGCTGTCTTCCACAGTGGCTTGCAAAAAATTTAACTAGCTCCCAAGTTATGTCTTGGCATGATTATTGTACTTCCCTTTGGCTGGGCCACCAAAAAAAGCATCTAGGCCACTGCAAATGGCCATGAATATGGCAGCAAGGCTAGTTTTCAAGTCCCAGAGGTTTGACCGTGTGTCTCCTTTGCAAAAAGAGCTATGGTGGCTGCCGATTGATCAACGGATACAGAACAAAGTTCTTACGCTGACCCACAAGGCCCGCCACGGCTTGGCTCCTTCGTACCTAGCTGAACTGCTGCACCAGTTTCAGCCTCCTCGTGCCCCCCTCAGGTCCCGTATGGACAATAAATTAGCTGCTTCATTCCTCCGCTTAAAGACCTTAGGCGACAGAAGCTTTAGCTCTGCAGGTCCTAGACTGTGGAACTCACGTCCAAAATTCTTACGCAATGACAACTACTCTCCTGCTGCCGCCTATTGCACGTCCTTTGCAGCGGCCCTGAGCTGCCACTTCCATGCCACTCACTACCTCAACTGCTCTCCTGACTCTGCTATGCTTCCCACTTTCTCTTTGTTGTATGAGATGGAGTTTGTTGGGTACCGAATGCATATCAAAAGCCGCTTATGCCGTGAGTGCGCTGTACAAAACTCCTGCGTAACACCCACATAGTCATTCGGGCTTTGCGGTGTTACAGACGGAGATACATTACATTATATTAGATTTTCACAATTCTCTAAAGGACAGAAAAATGCTCTTCCTTTATTTGCTTATTCTAACCTTGACTACAGACCAAAAACCTTGCTCTTTCTCTTCGGATTTTTCCAGGTTTTATAATACAAGGAAGCATCCTGATTTCAAAATACTATTATCATATCATCATTCAACCTTACTAAAGTATCAAGTCTTTGAGAAAGTCCTGCTACTTTTTGTATGGAACAACAGCCGCAAAATTGCTGTTGGTCTCGTTGCTTGGCATACGCTCGCCCAGGGAAGGAGTACTGACTTTTCACTTCTTGAATAAAAACGTGATTCAAATGAGTTTAACTCCGTGTATAATTCAGATACTTTGCCAATGAATTAGCTCAAGCAGTAAAACGTTGAGATGAGATTACAGCCGCAGGAGTTGTGGGTCTGCTATAGTGTGATGTGCATGCTTACTTGCCCGGTATGTCTCTGACAAAGCCGTGAATTTATTTTCTTTATTCGTTTAAGACTTTGCTTCCAGAAGACCACCATTCCCTGTGGTCACGGACACTGGCCCAGAGTTGGTTAACTATGACGCTGCAATAGTCACCCCTGTGTTCTATGGATATATGCACAGCAAAGTAAACGTGGATGCAGACGTGACAGCCGAATTCGATCCAGCAGAAAGTCATCCTGCATGCCTGGGTTACGTGCTTGTGAGTCAGCCTTTGCAGACTCGCGAAACTCCAGCACAGCCACTTCCGAACAAGAAGACCTGTAAGCATTCATTCACAACACGCCGAAGACGCATCCTGCCAGTACAGAGTGCTATGTCAAGGCTTGAACTGATATTTGTGATGTAGTTTTGACGTACAAAGTGCATATAATAGCTGCAGTGTTGTCCGTAGACTTTTGAGACTTTCCCACACGTAGGATAGAACTCGCGTTTCAGTATATTTTTTTAACTGGTAACATCATCGGTCGTCAGCTTAGGCACATTCATATATGCAGGAATATTAGCGCTTCAATGCGTTCACGCACCCATCGCTGACATGTGGCTGACGCTGAAACGTGGCCATGCAATCGCCAAGCTGATGTCAACTTGAACCCAACAGTGAGGCGTTGTCCGTTCACACTTCGCTGCAGCGTCCGGAATTCTGACAAGATCTTTCGGCGAACGTTAGATGGAGAGGCATATGCCAGCGCTCCGTCGCTTGGAATCGTTTGCTAGCGCTCTCGTTCATGGATACATACCTCCTTTCGCTGGCGGCCAATCAGAAGAAATCTTTATGAGTGGTCGGTCTAAATGGGCAGACGATAGACCTGCTACCCCCTCTTTGCTACGTAATGATAATAATAATTAAAATAATGCACTTGATAAAGCGCCCTCAGATAACTCAATTTCTTTCTAGGCGCTTTACATTTGCTGTAAAGGGAAACGCGATTGAATGGTGATTAACATCATGCTTAATGAACAACATGAATAACATGGTTAGGGGTGACATGCACAGGGTCAGTATGCAAGTGTGGTTAGTGGCAGCATGCACAGTGTCAGCACGCATAAGCACACGAAGGACGAATCACAGGGACCCACTAAATGCTGTCTAAATAGGTGGGTTTTTAAGCTCTTTTTAAATCTGGTCGAGTCAGGGAATGTTCTAACGCAAGTCGGAAGTGAGTTCCAGGCTTTGGGAGCATACGAACTAAATGTACGGTCTCCAAAAGATTTGAGGTTTGTACGAGGTAGTGGTAAACTGTTGGATTCCGAAAAGCGGGTGGTACAATGCTTGGCCTGGTGGGGGAGTAGATCTGAGAGATAGGCTGGAGCCAAAGAATAAAGTGACCTAAAAGTGAGCGACAAAACCTTGAAGTCAATCCGTTGCTTCACTGGTAGCCAGTGCAGGTCGGCGAGAAGTGGTGTGATGTGGCAACTGCGACGCTCACGACAGACAAGCCTAGCTGCAGAGTTTTGCACCAGCTGTAATCGCCTGATTGCACATGCCGGTAGGCCGGCAAGCAGTCGCACGTGTCAAGGTTGTATCTCATATGGTAGACATCACGTCTATAATAATGATAGTTATTATTATTTCTATCGTAAGCATCTCTATAGCATCTTTAGAATTAAACGTCCCCCCCCCCCGCACTTTACATAAGGTGAAATGAGCAAGTTGATTGTTTGGTGAGAGCTTGCCCAATTTCATCATACGTTAGCAAATAAAAAGAAAACTCTCGTGGACTGAGAAAATGTGAGGAACGGATGGGTTGTAATATCTTAATGTCAATTGATACTGAGTTACAAGCTTTGACAGTATAGGAGCTGAGGGCTAGATCTCTTCCTAAGGGTTTGAGGATAGCTGGAGGTGCAGCTAAGCGACCAGAGTCAGCCGAGAGACTCGTAGCTGGAGGAGTAAGCATTTTAGATGGGTAAGCCAGAGAAAGAGAATACATGGACAGGAAAAACTTGAGGCTAAGGACAAGTTTTATGTAACTTAAGCGTAGCTGCAGCAAATCTAGGCGTCTCAGGATTCGTGGAGTCTAGAGAGCTACAGGGGCAGGCTTCGAGATGGTCATCGAGGTGGAGCTGGAGACGGAGGATTAATAATCCAGGTACCTGAAGAAGACTCTTTGATCTTGTATATCTTCTAAAAAACAAGCTGTAAAAACCGTGTGTTTGATCGAGGATCGCTCGGTATGATGCTGTTCCACCAGCAGCTAGGGTGATCGAAGGTCGACATCAGAATTTTTAGATTTTGCATCAATGATTTGACAATTAACTTATAAGAGCTTGACCTGGCCTTAATTGATTCTCAGCACTTACCAGGAGGGTATGGCTCGTGCGACGAAGACTACGAACTTTTTTCCGTATTACGATGCGTTCATTTACTGACTTGCAAAATCAACGTACATGATAAACGTTTGGCTTATGTTGGTTGCACCATTGACAGAGTTCTGGATGCTAGTAAGAAACGTCGGAGCATTGTTGGCCGGTATACATTTCTCAAAGAGCTAACAGAGTCAAGAAGCAAAATGAAGACGTGGAAAATGGAATTAGAAAGAGGAAGAGCTAAGAGGAAAAGAAGAGACAAAGACAATGAAATAAATCCGTGTGTGGGTGTCTGCCTGTCGTCGTGTGCGAGAGTGAGTGCTTGCGTGCCTGCATGTGTGTGTGTGCGTTTGTGTGCGTATGCCCATGTCTTAGTGTGTATGTTCACGTGTAGAAAGAGTAGCATGTATAATACTCCACCAATGGACAAGCAGGTGGATGGGGAGAGAGGGGTGAGAGAGGTGCACAGACGGCTGTTGAGAGGTAAGTAAGAGAGTGGATACGAATCGGAAGCATACAGATGGAAGAGACAGGTACAGACGGGATAAACAAACCCTTTTTTGGTGGCTGACTACCGGGGAATGCCGCTTTAGAATAGGGAATGCCGCTTTGGAAAAAGTAAGTTGAAGTACCAGCATGTCAGCTGGATCAAGTGCAATGGTTAAAATAGTCGGTGCGATGCTATTCGCGTGGGAATTTTTCTCTTACTTAAATGTCTTACTAATGGGGAAATAATAATCTATAGAAGCTGGTGGGAATTATTGCCCTAAGGTACAAGACTAACACTCGGAATGACTATTCACTGCTTATGCTTCTTCAGAGAGCGGATGTTGGATTCTGGTTTGTGTTGTTTTATGCTGACAGTTTCCTACCTTAATTTTTCTCGGCAAAATTTTCTCTTGATTTAATCTTCTTAGCCGTGGCCCCCTACTTAGTTGCTGCTGGATATATGTCATGCGCGTAGAGATAGTATTATGGTACCTCACCTGCTCAATAAAGCATAAAGGAGCACTGCGACTTGCTTCCCAGCTTGAAACTATGCCGAGCTGGCCTGGTCCAGAGGTCAAGGTGCTCGCCCCGACCAAGATCTGGCTGGAGTCGTGGGCTCGAGCCCCGAGGCATATGTGAAGCACCTGAATAGAGATTAAGTTCTCTTAGGGCGCTATACAAATGAATTACACACACACACACACACACACACACACACACACACACACACACACATATATATATATATATATATATATATATATATACCTCGTAAAAACCTTAAATCCTTTGGAGACTGTGCATTTAGTTCGTATGTTCCCAAAGCCTGGAACTCCCTCCCGACCTGCGTCAGAACATCCCCTGACCTGACCACATTTAAAAGAAACTTAAAAACACACCTATTTAGGACAGCATTTAGTGGGTCGCTGTGATTCGTCCTTGATGTGCTTATGCGTGCTGACACTGTGCATGCTGCCACTAACCACATTTGCATGCTGACCCGGTGCATGTCACACCTAACCATATTATTCATTTTGTTTGTTTTTCAAGCATGATTTTACTTACTATTCTATTGCATATCACTTTGCAGCATATGTAAAGCGCCTAGAGAGATTAAGTTCTCTGAGGGCGCTTTATCAAGTGCAATATTATTATTATTATTATATATCCTTTGTCAAGCATTTATTAATATGAGAAATTAAAGTGCGCGTAAATTGGCCTTTGTATTTAAAGGGCAGCCGAAGGACCTATTCTATCACAAGGTGGGCTTTCAAACTTGAAAATTTAATCCATGCTTTCCCTTGATTGATGTAAACACTTGATGGCCCACCAATTTCGACGGATTTGTACAGTTTTAGGTTTGCTTTGCCTGCATGATCTTATGGACATTCTCATAGTGAATTCCTGCTTCTTTGCACAAATAACAATTGATTTTCAGCAGCTGTAACATTTTTTCTGTAGGAAACTAACCGACATAGTTGTTACACGCAAATTGAGTTGCGGTTCAAAAATTACGGTTAAGGCATTATCTGCTTCCGAGTGTTCGCTGATATGAGCTGGATTTGCTGCCACATTGCCTCTGTTCTAATCTGTGTAGGTGGATTCTCGTTAGCCGTAACCGACGTATACAAGTCCATCTAAAGCTGGGCCAACCTGTTTGTGACTTAAGGAGTGCATTTTGTCAATGCTTTCTTTGCACTTTAAGGCTCTTCGGAACAATACCTCGAGAAATACGTGTTCCCAGTCCTAATGACAGCAATGGAAGAAATGATGAAAAATGCGAAAAAAGAAAAGTGCTTCGAACGCAGAAGATCGAAGTTTAACGCACTGGATTTTCTCTCCGAGTATCTCTACAAGTACGCATTTACATATCTCACATTTCCCTGTGCTGTTTTGCTTCACGGGTGCGCTATGAACACTTGTATTAACCAAGGGGGAAAGAGTTGGTCATGCATATGAACAAAAGAAACCTGCTTGGTGTCTAGCCTATTGGTGGAAATCTTACAACATACGTGAATGTTAAATTTTTAATTTCTGTAATGCTTCCATGAATTCATTAATTAACTTAACATAGCTGAATGAATTTAGAGTACCCCTGAGTGCATAATTATGTTTCCAAAGAAAATTTGAACCTTTGTGGGGGAAGGGCAGTCTTACTGAAACCAGTTAACTCTCCCCCTATCACGGTCTGTAACTCCGCAAAGCCTGGAGGACAGAGTTGGTGTTCTGCTTTCTATTCTTGCGTATTCAAAGCTTGAGCGGCTTTCGAGGCCGATACGGTAGCCAATATTCATCTCACGCAACGAACGGCGGCGAGTGAGAACAAGCATAGCAGGTACAGCAGAGCAGCAGTTGAGGTAGCGGCGAGTAGCATGGAAGCAGCAGCTCAGGTGCCACAGTCAGCAGGATAGTGGTACGCATGCGGCTGAAAATAAGAAATCTGCTCTACTGTGTAATCGACACTATCTAATCTATATTATACCAATACTAATTTTGTCATATTAGCTTCACATACCATTTGCTTGAGAACGCCTTATGCCATCTGTATCTGCACATTATCAAGCACATGTAAGTCGCACAGCCGGTAAATGTGTATTTGAGTCAACACTCCTGCGGCAAATTTTTCGACATGAGTCCGTCCGAAGGCATTATGTGGTCCATATCTTTAACGCTTACAGGTTATCCGACTCAAGAATGCATTGCAACAATTCTGGTAATTCTTTTTTACTGACTAACAAGTGATGATACGCAGAGACGAAATTCTGGAGAGAGTACCCGGGTCCTTAACTGATTGCTTGCAGATAGTCAATTACACTGTTGGCGATGCAATACTTTATTGTATTACTTCCTTAGCTGGATTGCCCAAATGTGTTATAGATGTAATTTAAAGTACTTACTCAAGCTGGACTTTGAGTATGTTTACCAGATAAGTTGCAGCTATATTTAAATCATGCCATGCTAGAATCAAATTCGTTTTTCTAACACCAACTCCGAGATTCGTGAAAAATTGTCTTTTGGGGCGCTTTGGTTATTAGATACGTCTGTGTGGCAGCACTGGAACTTGATTTCAATGTAAAGCATAAGCTGACACGGTGATGAGCTAAATAGCTACTTGACGACACCTTTTTTCATGTTGTAGCAGCACTGTGTGCCTAGCTAATACTCAAATTTTGTGTTTGTGTGTTGCCTGAGGTAGTGACTAAGTAGAAACTGTTGGTCCACGTTCGTACTGTAATTTTTATTTGCATGACTTCCTTCTGACCTCCGCACTAAAGGATCATTCCGTTCTGTTTTCATATCAATCAGGAACAACAAAAGTAAAGCGGATGCAAGAGCACAAGTCTCTTTAATGGAGATACCGTTCGCAAAAGAATGGCTTTCGGGGCAGTAAGTATTTTCTTGCTCGGAGGGCACGGATAGACAACCTAAGCAGTTTGTGATATGATAAGTGCAGCCTAGAGGGAAATGCAAGGGCAGGGAAATGCCAAGGCATGCCAGCTCCTGCCAGTAGTTGGACACAAGGTGGCTAGAATGCGCTGGAATGCTGCTCTTCGCTTGTTTTCCTTTTTTAGTCCTAGGCCACCACTGCCTCTGTCACTTGTGTGGACCGAGGAAGAGGCCGCCATCATCATCCAGTCGTTCTGGCGTGGTTATCTGGTTCGAAAGATTCCCGAAATTCAGGAAATGAGGCAGTGGCAGCGAGAATGGAAACAAGAGCATGCCAATGTACGGGAAAAGGTTGACGATTTCTGGGAGGACATTGAGTCCGCCCACGGTGGCAAGGACAATATGACCGTTAAGGCCATGGTGCTCAGAAGTGATCGCCACTAGACAGCATATTGCTAGTCTCAAGCAATTGCGTTACCCGTTGTATTTTCAGCGTTCAGCACGCTTGCTCTTTCAGACAGCTACTGTTAACTTGTTGCTTGTCAATCACCTGAGTACTTCATCATGTCTTCCAATCCTGGGTTTTTACTCTCCTGGGAAAACAACGCAGTTCTGCAATAGTAAGCTGTGTCACACAAAATGAAAGATGACTTAGATTATTTAGCTATACTAACTGGTGCTGCTGCTGGCGAGTCAGTCTCGATGGAGGTTTTTAATCCACTGGGTCGAGAGTCCAATTTTCGTCTACAAGGTAACACCTGTTATACTTACTAATGCATGTAAAGCAGCAGTTCTCGTTTACGTGTTTGTATCGGGCGAAGCACGTTGTTATTTGACCGCAGACCGGCACTTTACGAGGCGCTTGCTACCTGGTATTCACTTGGAATATTGTTTCCTTTGTTATGCTAGCTAAAGATACTCGGCCATTGCAGCTTCCATTCAAGATTGAAGATCAACTTCAAATTGGAAAATTAGTGCCTTAAGTCAAGTTTTCTGCACGACATACTCCCGTATTGGCTGGACGAGCATCGTCGCTATAATTTATCATATTCAAGAACAGCACCGCTTAATTACTACCGATTAATTACTTCCAAGTTTTCTCTTTGGCAGAGATTTTCCAAGGCACTAAAATGCATGTACCTGTACACGTCCACCCAGGATTGATGTTCGCTTAGGGCACCAATAATACATTGCATTGTGCCCTAAGCGAACTAAATCTTTTCCTGAGCACTCCACAAAAGCTGGAAATGAAGCATGCCAGTGATTAGTGATAATAACATTATCAATTTGCGTCATGCTTTAGCAGATAAATGGACGATCAGTAGAGAAAGCAAAGACCATGCAGAACGGGGGGGGGCTATTTAGCTTTAATGTGCGTTGGGGGATGTCAGTGGGTAGAAAGTTACAAGTTTTTGGTGCATAAAGAGCGAAAAGTAATCTCCAAAAAATGTGCGGTGTTTGAGAGACAGCTTAAAACCTCAATACAGAGAAACCGGCAATGTCAGGGTAAATCTTCGATTTTAAGTATTCTCAAGAGATCAACATTCTTACTTTGAATAAACAATTCCGACTTCGAGTAAGCAATTGCTTCAGTCTGCACAGCAAGCGAGTGAAATTAATATCAACCTGGCAGCTAATAAATGCATTGGCCCTTACAATGACAATAATATCCTCGCATGCACGTTCAGCGTTTAAGATCTCCGTTAGGCTTATTTTGTCAGCATAAGGCTAGCTGGGGGCTGGGCCGACTAATTCGGTCGGTATTCGCTGTGCTACTCTCCTTCCAGACCACTGAGATAAAGTTTATTCGTAGGTCAGATAACATCAAATCAGTGGCACACTTTGGCAATGAATTAACATTGCGTAAAAACGCATTGCCCTGCAGTATGATCCTATACACACCGATGTCATTCATTCTAGTTGCTAGAGCTGATGGTGGTAGTGACAAGTGGGGTCCTTGCCCCAGTGCATCGATAGCTTTTCCCTTACAATGCAACTCGCATATGGTAACAATACAAAGACTCAATTATAATAATTATAATATGTCGTTTGAATAAATCCCTAAGAGAACACAATCTCTATCTAGGTGCTTTAAAAATCGCTGCAAGACAATTCATGACCATGGGGTTAGTAACACACAGTGTTTAGCTTGCAAAAGCTCCCTCCTGGTGATCATAATAGCAGATGCTTCCTCGTTAAATTTGCACTGTAATAACCTACTGCTCTTCTTTTCCAGGCAAATCCAGTGGCTAAATGACGGACTCGCAGCTTGAACTGCATGTCTGCACTCAGCTACTCTCTTAAGAGGACATCGCAGGTATATAATGAGGCCATCAGCATCCGGGCACGTGGACGTGGTGCTCCAATTGTCGGATTGATAGCATCGGTGGCATAAGGCATTTCCACGGACTATCACTGGTTTTATTTCTCGTACCTAATCGATAAGAAAAGTCTCCAAGTCACGCAACGCATGTACTGTGCAAGCCTGTCAACTCTTCGGCTGGCGATTGCATCGACATTCATTGCGTCAATAGCTTGCCTTGCTTTTTTTGTACAATTAGCATTTGTTATATATATACTAACTAGCAAAGTACAGACTAGCATCATGCTGTACCTGCACAGGGCTGTGCAACCTACGTACATCTGTGCATTCTCCTGTAAAGTGCTTGGGCTCTCGCGTACATCAAATATGAACTCGATACAATCAAACGAGGTCTGTATGCCAGTATGTAATACTTATGAATTTTCTCATGAAAGATCAAAGAAGGATCATGGTTCACACAGTTGAGTGAAATACACGTGAACGACTAAGCATGAAAATTTGCCTCAGTTGATAAATGTTGATTTAGCATTGACTCTGTGGTAATTATGGATGATACAATATACCTGTAGAGTTTTTCTATAATTGCATATCATGGCTTTGAAAAAAACAATCACTGGCGTTCTGCACAGACAAAAGTTGAAACAGTGGTAACAAACCATAGTAGTAACAGTGATAGCTGATAAATGCCATGGCCTACAAAATGACATACTATCCACGTATGCATGCTTTGCATCGAGTCTCTCTCTTGTTTGGTTGGTCACCAGACAGCTGGTGGGGTATTTCGGTCGGAATTCCCTCTGGTGTGTGCTCCTTTTAGAAAATTGCCACACATCTCAATGATAATAATAACAACGATAATAATGCAATAGTATTGCATAAAGACAATAAAAGCTATTCTCGGGCACTTTGCAAAGGCTGGGGGATGAAGTATGAAAGCCGATAGGTAATAATAATCAGACCAATTTTCGCAGCATGCATAAGCAGATAAAGGACGACTTGCATACTAAATAACACTACGAGGAGTAGGTGGGTATTTAGCTTAGCTTTACGTCATTGAAAATTGACCGATACAACAATGTCGATCATTAGTCTCCAATGTGCGTCTGAGCCTGCTCAGCACTCAGTGTGCTGATGCAGTGCACGCGCCACACCGCACGGAGCAGAGAAACTGACTGACAGACAGGAGACTACATGACACGGAGAAAAATCGGGCGTCAGGGAGAGATAGAGACACGCAAACAGAGACTCGGATAGTCGCACACAGCCTCATTAGAATAGCGCCATAAGGGCCCAACGGCTAACACTGCAGGACTCAAACCCAAGACCTGGATCAGGAAGAGCAAGCACCTTACCTCCTGGGCGAAGACCCAGGAGCTTCATGTCAGGTGATGTCCTGATAGGATGTCATTCGATTGAGCTCCAAGGGTTAGGTGTATATGATCAAAAGCACAAGACTCCGAGAGATTTAAGTTTGTATGGCACCCAAAGAGAACTATCCAGGAGCTTTTGCAAATCGCTCCAAGTGAATAGCTACGGTTAATGTCATGAATGGTACCATGCTTAGACTAGCAGCACAAGTGTCATGCTGAGGCCAGCATGATACGGTACACACAGGAGCACACTCAGGGCCAACAGCTAGTAAGAACTATACTTACTAAAAATGCACTGAATAGTTCGGGGTAAGCAAGCAAAACATACAGGAACAAAAAAGACAAGTCCACTGTGGCTGCTGGGAAAGCTGAGCGGAATGGGATAGGGAGGGACTTAGCTGGGACTTGAATGATACAGTCATTGAAGATGGTGACTTAAGCCAGAAGCAAGCTCACATTTTCGATGCATGCTCACTGAATGCCACATCCTCAATAGATATCAATCTAGTGAGTGACAGCAAGACTATGTAAGCCGATGAGTGTGGATGTCGTGTGAGTGACAGCAAGACTATGGAACCGGTGAATGTGGATGTCGAGAGAGTCCACTGGAGTGTTTACAAAGGTTCGGATAATAGGTAAGCTAGTGTAAGTGACCTGTAGGCCAGAGAGAAGACCTTGATGTCGATTTGATGCTTGATGGAGAGCCAGAGAAGCTCAGATAGAAACAAAGTGATGTGGCAACTACAACGTTGGAATTGAGTGACTGATGGGACCCTAAAGCCGACACGCTGCTTGGAGTGAGAGCCAGTGTAGGTCGGTCGGACAGACGTAGCATTTTCGTTTGGCGCCAGGGGCATGAGTTGAATTCGCACGACAGACGTGTCACATCCCTATTTACACGGTGGTGCACAAAGCCTGCGACTTACACAAACAAGTCCTGGGCTTACGCTGTTGATAGAACTACAGTTGCCTCTTTATAGCACGAATGTGCAATTCTGTGAGATTTCGAAACCAGACTTAGTATGCCGTACACCGGTAGAGAAAAATGCATATGCTTCACACCGGGAACACACCCACCCACTTACATCCACATCCCGATCCAACCCTTGGACATATAGCTGCCCCTAGACATTCTGATGCTGAGCTTCAGCAGAAGATAACGTTGCATCACATTCTTAATAAGCAATTCATATATACGTGTACGATTTTCTCGTGACAGATTGCACCTAGAGTCGAGACCTCTCAAGAGGCTAAATTGTCTTACATTCTAAGCCTTCCCCTTTCCACTGGTCTAAATCCCTCCAAGTAACACCCACGGTGACCACAGCCCTGAGACTGCTATCCGATCTTAGCATGCTTCCGGAAACAGCTAACCTTGAATTTAATTACAATAATCCAAGAAATTCTCACCTATAGGTTTTATCTACGTGCCTTTTGCTTAAAAACACTAAGCCCTTAAGCTGGATTATGCAGACCTCCACCAAATGTATGCCTGGTCCTAGCACAACCAACCAGTTAAGGGCCATGTCTCTAACCACAAAATGCAACAAGTTTATTTACAACAAGCAGAGCGAAAGTATACAGATTATTTCAGATGTGAAAAATACATTGATAATCTTGTAATTCTTTAGCTGGAATGTAACAAACCTGATCTCTAAGCCACCTGTCCACTTACCATAACCACACTTAATTGGATTTAGGCCTGGAGGTTGACAAGGCCGAGCAACTTATTTGAGGAAATATGGGCCAAGCAGCAGAAAACGAAGCCAACTACACCGGCCAACTTCTGCTGATATAATAATAATTATAATACATTTGTATAAAGCTCTCAGGTAACTTAACCTCATTCTACGCACTTTACATATTCTGTAAAGGTAGCACGGTCAAAGAGCATGCAAATATGGTTAGTGGCAGCATGCACAGTGGCAGCATGCACAGTATCAGCACACGCACACAAAGGACGAATCACATGGACCACTAAATGCTGTGATAAATAGATGCGTTTTTAGCTTCCTTTTTAAATGAAACCAAGTAGGTGGATGTCGTGACGCTAATTGGAAGTGATTTCAAGGGTCTGGGAGCATACACAGTAAAGGCATGGTCTCCTAAGGATTTGAAGTTAGTACGAGGTGTAGCTAAACGATTTGCTTGAGAAAAGCGAGTGGTACGACGCCTAGCCTGGTGGGTAGTAGATCTGATAGCTGGGCTGGAGCCAAAGCATGAAGGGACCTTAAAGCGAGTGAATCTTGAAGCGGAGGCGCTGCTTGACTGGGAGCCAGTGCAGGTTTGCGAGAAGTGGCATGATGTGGCAACTTTTGACACTCACTACAGACAAGCAAAGCTACAGAGTTATGCAAAAACTGCAGGCACCTGATTGCAAAGACCGTTAGACCAGCATGCAGTGGTTACCGAGGTTGAGACGGAATGTAACATATGCATGGACCAATTAGGACATAGTGTCTCCTGTCTAAGCAAGCCCGAAGTTTAGCAATGCTATGTAGCTGAAAGTAGGCAGATTTATCTGTGGAGTTGATGTCATCTAGTGAAAGATCATTTTGGAAAAGAACATCCAGATTTCATGCAGATGCAACAAAAGAGCTGGAAGAGCCGATTTTGAGCATTAAGTCTTCAATTTATGAGTCACTTTGTTTGTCCCAACTAGTGTTGCTTTTATCCTTTTTAATTTAAAAAAAAGTTTGCTGCCCTCCATGTGCAGATGTCATCAATATGTGCAGCAAGGGAGTTGAGAGAATTCGACATTCGAGGGCTGGGAGGGATCTAAGCAAAGATAGAACTGTCATTTGCATAGAACTAAAAGCCTAGATTGTGCCTGGCAATCAAATAGGCAAGAGGGAGAGTATAAACCATGGAAAGAACCGGACCTGAACCATTGTGATACTGTGCCAGTGATGCCCAAATAAGATGAGAGGGGCTCGAAAAGGACTTGGTGCTCGATAGTATCAAAAGCTGCCGAAACATCGAGCAAAACAAGTGAAGAGACTACCCAAGTCTGCATTCCTAAGAAGGTCTTTATACACCCGAAGTAGTGCTATGTTGTAAAAATGCATTACTTTAACAAAAGTGCTTTCTAGCAGATGCAGTGTTCATTGATTATAATGTACTGCATCTCCGATTGCATCTCCACAAAGACTAAATAGGTGGGTGTTACACAGGAGTTTTCTACAACACACTCAAGGCCTAAGTAGCTTCGATTTACATGAAACCCCTCCACCCCACTTTTGGACCTACAGCACGCGGGTCACAATGCATTTATCGCGAAGTGCTGGCTTTGATAAAGGTTTTCCCCTCAGTTAAATGGCTACAGATTTACCCGTGTAGCCTGGATAGCCGGTCTAACCAAGCAGGACTGAGAAGTTGTCCTTTTTTCTGTGGGTCCTTCAATTATCCCTTCAGTTCAATGCAGCTGGAGATCAGGACTGCAAACCCTGTAGCCAGTTAAGTCAACATATTTAAAGACTACAACATTCGCTTCCATTAACTAGGAAATGGAGAGATGGAGCAATAATACACCGAGGGAAAGAATAGCACATACAGATCCTGAATGCTGCCTAAATGGAAACGAAACACTTCACGAGAGCCACACACACGAAGGCACAGAGCCACGCATACGAAGGCACAGCTTCCTTCAAGTTCTCACAACTGCTCTCGATCGGATGCTCGGCTCAGCTCTGAAAAATCCCTGATGCTTAGGATTGGTGGTGGCTGGTTTTCACTCTACACAGTTTTGTTACCTACAAGTTCTACAGTAAACATGTTGTTCCATTGCTTCCGGTGACATGCTGCCGGAGCTCGGCAAACACAACGTGGCAATAATCAATGATCCACTGCTGTTGCTACCACTGTATGTATGTATACTCCACAAGGAAATCCCATCGTATGCCTCAACATATATTTTGAGTTTCGATTACAGACGGATATGGCAAAAAATGCAGCAATGTGCACCTAGGTGACGTTTCAAATAGCAGTGCTGGACAGCTCTCAACCCAGGCACTTAAGGTAAGCAAGCCCCTAGATCTGTTCTAATGTTAGATCTAAGACAAACCGCTCAGCCCATATCGAAGTTGCAAGTAACTACCCATGACATGCTGGTGTCAGACAGGCTGAGTCCACCTGCCACCACAATTTTCACTCACACAAGAAAGTGTAAACCGTGCCTACTAAAGTAGGCATCCAGATGCAAACAGGGCAGCAGCATAAGTGAGCACAGCAACAATAATGTTGGTGTCAGCATAACCTGATGGCATCTTTGCTGCTTAGATCACCGGCATTTACGTGCCCCAACCAAAGTGCTTCGGCCAGCGTAAATAAATATACTACTCAGGTAGTAAGTTAATAAGCTTACCTACCAGCTGCATGTGTATGCAAACATGGCTGGAAGCAGTGACATCAAATCGAAATGCGAGCAAGCAATACATGATGGCACACACAGTTGCTACAGGTCGAGTTCATTCTGACCAATGATCAACTAACTGCGTTGGGGATGCTCAGCATTAAGGCAAATCGCCACGTTTCATCAGTAGTGCTAACAGAGATCATAAACAAGGGCATGACTTCTGCAATCTGCTCTGGCATGCATCAACGAGATGAGCAAAAACGTGTGAAGGTGCACATGTATCAGTACACAGTCCGTACATGGGATTTCTCGTTGTCAGACGTTGAAACTTTCACCACATCCACAGAGACCTTTGACGTTAGGATTGTTAAAAACAAACTCGCTTGCCAGCTTCTCTTCAACGAAGTCCATCTCAGTTCCAATAAGTGACAACAGAGCTTTAGGGTCAATCAGTATTCGTGCACCTGTAAGGCCAATGAAGGTCTGATAAGTCTACCCCTCATAACTGCAGCTGTCCACACACCCAGCCTACTAGTGATATTCGAAAAAGACCGCCTCTGCTGAAGCTAGCCAACTAAGCAGACGATAAGGATAAGGATAAAGATAAGGAACAGCAAACTGCATACAGAAAGCAACATACCATCCTGAAGAACCTCTTCATCAAACTTCGACTTTTCTTTCACATACTCGAGAGTATAGCTCAAGCCGTTGCAACCACGAGTTCGCACACCAATTTTCAATGCAGCCTACACGAGTAAAGGCTCATAAAGCAGCACAAAAAAATACTCGGCGCAACATCGGTTACAAACCCAGTCACAAAATCGAGTCTTTGTAAGTCCTTTCCATTAACCGTGCCACACGCACAGCAATGCCCACACAACAAACAGAAGATCAACTGACTGGCATATATGTTTAACATTTAGTGTTCATAATCGTTTGGCAGAACATGTGCTGTGTGGAATCAGATTGAATTGTATGCCATCAGCCAAGTACAGGTTGTCGAATATGATTCCTGGAAACAGCTGAATGCATATGGTTTCAGAATCGGAAAGCGATATACCTCCACTACACACGCCCCCTGTCTAACTTGCCAAATCGACCATGTACGCATGCTCTCTGTGAAGCTTTCGGCCATCTACTACTCTAGCACAATCGAGTCCCCAGGAAGAGGACTACTTAGTCAGCCCCTAAATATGGATTATGATGCTACCGGTGGGTTAAATATCAGGATAATTCATGCTATGAATCACCAGAGCTGTGAAAACAGAGGAGTCAAGATGAGCAACATAATGTGCTGGGTAACAGTAATAAAGCATCTCGGCTGGTCACTATATGCAGCGCTGAGGGTAAAAGCAGCTAGGATCTTACTATACAGCTGGGTCACACGAAGAGCAAATGCAGTCGGCGGCTGGACGAAAATCCCCACCGCCACGCTAGTAGTGTCGCTTCACACTGCTCCAAAAGTGGCCACCGTAGTGCAGCCGACACACAACAAAAAATTCGCAATCCAATGAGGACTTCCACTACTGACGATGCATCCAATGAGGACTTCCACTACTGACGATGCCTACATTCACACCGCCCAGGTCACGGGTGAATTTTTCAAGCTACGGCAGCACATACTATGTATGCTGAAACACTGCTGCCACTCCCTGACAGTTTCTATCCAACAAGGCAAGCTAACGGCACAAGTTAAATCACAGAGAGGTAGCCAGGTCGGAAATAATGAGTTGAGGAGCCGGGCACCAGAGCGGTTCGACAAGTCCAACCGGACTTCCAGCTATCCTGTCAGCAAAACAACGAGTGCCGTTGAGTACTCATCCGTTTGAATGTTCCTATCTCCTGCCTGCCAGAAAGTGCCAGAAAGCATGTCATGAGTAAAATCCTATGGAACAGGTAACACATAGCCAGGCCAACTCCGATAGGGAGCATCACCTGCCACTGCCACTTTCCACAATGAGAAGAGCATGGAAAGACAGTCCACTAGACAACAGAACTAGGCAACAACAACAGGAGCACATCCGGCCATGCTATCGAGAGCTGCTGCTGGCTCACCACACAGCAAAGCCAGCAGGGCAACCAGACAACAGGAGCTCACGTGTGCATATAGTTCCAACGGGTCAACTAGGACTGTTATTGGGCCAACGGTAAATCAGATTCAGGTGACATACAGACAAGGCCAGGAAGCCAGCCGCAATGACAAAGAACGAAAACATTCACGAATCGAGATATTTGACCAACTGCTATAAGTCAACTGATTATGTGGCATCGAGACTCCTTTTTAGGAAGGCGTGCACTAAATTAGCAAAGTCTAGCCAGTTAAAAAAATAAGAACCGGAATATCTACTAGGGGCCATGCCAAGGTCTGAATCCTAGAATGTCTTCATGGGATAGTTGAACCAATAATAATAATAATAATAATAATAATAATATTGCACTTGATAAAGTGCCCTCAGAGAACTTAATCTCTTTCTAGGCGCTTTACATTTGCTGCAAAGTGATACGCAATAGAATAGTAAGTAAAATCATGCTTGAAAAACAAACAAAATGAATAACATGGTTAGGGGTTACATGCACTGGGTCAGCATGCAAATGTGGTTAGTGGCAGCATGAACAGTGTCAGCACGCATAAGCACATCGAGGACGAATCACAAGACCCACTAAATGCTGTCCTAAATAGGTATGTTTTTAAGTTTCTTTTAAAAAGTGTGGTCAGGTCAGGGGATGTTCTGATGCAGGTCGGGAGGGAGTTCCAGGCTGTGGCAGCAGCATACGAGCTAAATGCACGGTCTCCAAACCCATTTAAGGTTTTTTTAAGTACGAGGTATTTCTAGGGGATGTTGGATTCCGAAAAGCGAGTGGTACGATGCTTAGCCTGATGGGGTAGTATATCTGAAAGATAGGCTGGAGCCATAGAATAAAGAGCCCTAAAAGTGAGCGACAAAACCTTGAAGTCAATCCGTTGCTTGACTGGTAACCAGTGCAGGTCGGCGAGAAGTGGAGTAATGTGGCAACTGCGACGCTCACGACAGACAAGCCTAGCTGCAGAGTTTTGCACCAGCTGCAATCGCCTGATCGCACATGCTGGTAGGCCAGTAAGCAGTGAGTTGCAGAAGTCGAGACGAGATGTCACGAATGCATGGACCAACTTGGACGTGGTATCCTTATCTAAACAAGCCCTAATTTTAGCAATGTTATGAAGCTGAAAATAGGCTGATTTGACTGTGGAGCTGATGTGGTCGTCTAACGAGAGGTCGCTTTGGAATATGACACCTAGATTTCGAGCTGATGCAACTGGAGATATGCTGGCAGAGCCAATTTTGAAAGTCAGCCTTTCCAATTTCTGAATAACACTAGGTTTGCCCATAACTAGTAAGTTAGTTTTATCATCGTTTAGTTTTAGAAAATTTGCTTCCATCCATGATCGGATGTCATCAATGCATGAATGCAACAACTCTAAACTGCCACGCTTGCCCTCTGCTTTGAGGTGCATTCATCATTAAGGTATGGCCATAGTAACATAAATCAAACTTACCATATCCGGTTTCTCGGCCAAAAGATCTTTCACTTTTCTGGCAGCAGCAGGTGTCTGCAAATACCAAGAGGTTATATATATAAATATATATATATATATAATTCATTTTTATAGCACCATCAGAGAACTTAATCACTATTCAGGCACTTCACATATGCCTCGGGGCTCGAGCCTACGACCTCAGCCAGACCTTGGTCGGGGCGAGCAACCTTGACAGCTGGAAGTTAATGAACGAATGCAGCACCAGTTGGTTCATTATTTTCATGTGAAATTGCAGTGCTAAGCATACTGCATATCATTGGAGTAGACCTTACACCAACTTGCTTATTGCTGACAATATGCTGCTAGGACAATTAACACCCTACTATGACTTCAAGGTACTGTCACTTTTAGGTTTCTTTATTCTGTTCTGGCTTACTTATCAGAAATACTTACCCCCCACCCAGGGCTTCCACTTGTACCACAAACTTGGTCGGCAAGCTGTCTACAGATCTCAAATCCATTAGAGACCACTCCTATGCCTACCCACACCCCCCCCCCGAACCTGGAACTCAATATGGACTAACATCACGACCTTGACTTATAAACATTTAAAGCAAGGCTGAAAACCCTACCTGTTCCTCACAACATTTGCCGTCTTTGTGAATCAAGCTTCGTGTGTTTATGCATGCTGAAATTGTGCATGATCGTATCGCTTATCAGATGGCATGCTTCTTTTCCAGCATATGCCATGATTAAAGATATTTAGTTCTCCAAGGGGAGGCACGTATAATAATTATTAGAATTAACGCACCAGCCTTTACGGCTCATACGGGCACGCCTTTACAGCTCACACTCTTGCCTCTACCAACAGACCTGGTCGTACAGGCCGTATAGGTTTTGGTTAATTGCAGATCCCCTACCATCACACATGTAGAGCCCCCTGGTCATTTTCGATGTGTTCTATCCCGAAATTATACACTAGGGGCAACTCACCACTTTACCTAACTTTACCTTCAAGTGCTGATGTATTTAAACTTGTCTGCAAGCATAACCCAACGGATCGGTCAAAAGTGACTCGCATGAAGACGGTTGCACGTACATACACGTTAAACTAAGAAGTGAATTAATGCTCATGTACAGTCAAAAGTAGCACGTACGTCAAGTCAGCATGCATCAACTAGGTCCGGTCGTACTTTGCTTGCACCTGCTGCACACAAGCATTATTGGTCAGACTAACAGCTTGACGACCTATAGTAGATGACTGCAGGAGCCTGGTAAGCTGGCACGATAATGGACGAACCGACTGCTTGCATGCACACAGTGAGCTGTGAGTCGCTGGCCTGGCACTCGGTGAGGCTCGTGAGTCCACAGCAAGGTACAGGTACATGCCCATGCCTCAACCGGCATCAGCTGCTTCTGCAGCCAGCGGCGGCGAGAGAGATGCACGCAAGGGGAGAGAGAGATGACGTCCGAATATTAGTGCAGCAGACTGCTTCACACTGGGCATCCATCGAGGCCCGATGCCGGCAATGGTGACAAAAGTGTGCAGTCGAGCTCACGAAGAGACCGGATGCCATGTTTCTCGTTGGCTCAAAGCCTCAAAGTACGACAGCAGGCGCCCAGAGCTTGCCCGGGCAGCAGCCCCAGCTCTAGTCCACACTAGGGGCACCACCTCTCACATCTAGCAACCAGCTGCGTTGCATGAGGCGCTCTCTGTGCTGAAACTAGACTCGCCGCACCCTTCACGGTGTCATGCCCGCGATTACAAGACTATAGTTTTGCCGCTGAACTTGAACTGAGCCGTTTATGAAATAGCCACGATAATCGGTGGCTTGCGAGCAGCACGATATAGCATTAAGTACGAACGAGATTATGGCATGACTTATGACCTGGCCAATAGATAAGCCATGGTCCTGACCGCAGTCGCTCTCTTGGAGCAACGGTCTGCCGGTCGTCAAGCCCTAGCGCTGAACGTGAAGTGCTATAAGCATGCGTCGGCTGGATATCGCCTGTTGTATCCGCCGTAGAATACACTACAGTCGACTCCGCGTACAAGAATATTGTATATAAGTTTGCTCCGCGTATAAGAATACCAGTTTCTAGCCCCAGATTTACTCTAGCTACAGTCTTACTCCGCTTATGGGAATACTCCGCCTATAAGAATGGCCATTTGCCGGCCTGAGCGTATTCTTATAAGCAGAGCTGACTGTATAGTGTTGTGCTTTCTCTTTCTACTGTGTTGTTTGCGCTGATTGCAGAACATTGAGCGCTGGTTTGTTGTCGTCGGAATATTGCGAGCTTCAGGTCTCAGCACGCGTCGTGCCCCCACACGAACTAGTGAGGGCCGCGCGGCGATAACAGCGCCTCCCCACCGGCGGAGCAAACGGTTCTGTACAAGCTCGGCACCGGATTTAGCCGGCCCACTATATGATACCACATGGCAACACTCATTTTCGGCAAATGCACGGCACGGACAAATGAAAACTTACCAGCACAAGAGGTGACTTGGATGGAATCAAGCTTCGCTTCGCAGCTGATCTTACGGTCGCAGCAATTCTGGAGGCAGCCATAGAACGAGTTACGTAACATGCTGAACGTCAACAAGAGGATTGCTGCAGTGAGATTCTACCTCTTAAGTTTTCCATTTAATATATATTAAATTTATTTTAATAATTTATTAAAAAATGTAAGCACATGCTCTCGAATCCAAGAATGCGCTACTTTACAGCGACTCAATTTTAGTAAGCAATCGGTCATCACTGCTTTTTAGCTCGTGCGGAGGCGGTCCTAGCTACCAGACGAGATGGGCGGTTGGAAACTGGAGGTCTTCAGAGTAAGCACGTTTGTGATTGAAGGTTTTTCCAGCTTGAATCCGCCCCATTTAGCACATTCATGCTGCAGGTGACGAGCCTGTATGCGATACTGCCGCACGTGAGGAATCTATCCATTGCTCAGCCGGCCGTGGCGAGCTGACAGCGTTCTTTGGATGCTTACTCCTCGTGCGACGTGGCTATCCAGTTCCCTTGACCTCAGTTGAGAGGTTTTTTGAAAGGACATCGCTTGGAACTGCGGTTCGGCACAAGGAAACGTGAAGAGCATGATCGACCAACCTACTGAAACGTCGGCCGGCCCTATCAGCCTGGTTATGACTGTTTAGATAACATTCGTAGTTCCTGAATTGTAATGATTAGGAATCGGTTTTTATTTTAGTCATGATTAGGCGGCATAAAAAGCCCAACTTATTTATCAGTCAGTCAGTTATTTTGGGGCTTCAAAGTGAGTTAGTGCGGGCGCTGACAGCCGGTGCAAAACTCTCTAGCTAGGCTTGCCTTTCGTGAGCGCTGCAGTTGCTACATCTCACCACTTCTCGCCGACCTGCACTGGCTCCCAGTCAAACAATCCATTGAATTCAAGGTTTTCTCACTCACTTGTTGGTCCCTTTATTCTTTGGCTCCAGCCTACCTATCAGATCTACTCCCACACCAGGCCAAGTATCATATACCACCGGCGTTTCGGAATCTAGCAGTTTACCTATACCTCGTAAAATCCTCAAATCTTTTGGAGACCGTGCCTTTAGTTTGTATGTTCCCAAAGTCTGGAACTCACTCCCGACTTGCGCCACGACATCCCCTGACTTGACCACATTTAAAAAGAAATTAAAACATATCTATTTATTATTTATAACAACATTTAGTGGGTCCCTGTGATTCGCCCTTCATGTGCTTATGCGTGCTGACACTGTGCATGCTGCCACTAACCGCACTTGCATGCTGACCCTGTGCATGTCCCCTAACCGTGTTATTCTTGTTGTTTATTTAGCATACCACCACTAACCATTCGATCGTGCTTCCTTTGCAGCAAATGTAAAGTGCCTAGAAAGAGATTGAGTTCTCTGAGGACGCTATATGAAGTGTATTGTTATTATTATCAGTTATATGTTGTGGCCGGTGCAGTACTCCTCGTGCCTCTCTGAATAGACTGGTCTAAGTTAACAATACGAACATGTAATATTAGGATTTTGAGCGCTCTTGGGTGTTGCCTTTCTCAGTTACGGTCGGCATATCTACATGTATTGGTGCTGCACGTACGACTAGTTTGCAATCCTTCGAGGCACCAGCCTCACCAGTGTTTATTACACATTGGCAAGGACTTGTACCGTTAGGAACACTGTACTCGTGGCACAGGATTTTATTGAGAAGCCACTACAGTTACTTAACAGGGTATTGGATGAAACTGGTGCCTCCTAGAACGGCTAACGATTTATAGGCCAGCACAAACACGCACGAATGCTGAAGGTAGAGGAGCGAAGCAAGCAGGCTCGCCTTTACTTTGATATAAAAAGTCCGGGTCGTTTACGTTGACCGGTATATATCCCTGGAGGTAAGGTGCTCGCTTTTCTCGACCTAGGTCGTGGGTTCGAACCGTGCAGTAGGCGATCTTTTATTATCAACTGCAAGGGTGGTGATAACCGCTAAGACTGTTCTGCCCCTACGCAAATGTCGCTGTTAAATCAGCTAATATCTCATATCCTTGGAGAGGTACGAGTGTACTGCACCAGCTATAGCATATAACTCACTTAGAAGCCTAATTCACAACTGACTGACTATAACATGAGTTGGTTTTTAATGTACCTTAGTTTATGACATAGCATTGTAATCATTGTAACTCAAGAATTATCCAACTAGGTAGCTTACCACGGAGATTAGCCGGGTTAGTGCTGTAGGGACACTAGCCACTTACTACCTAAAATTGCAATTTCTTTGCTAAGCCTTTGGGCTGATGCTATGCCTTAGCGCTAACTAGGATATACTATTTGTTTCTGAACTACTCATTATCTTACGGTCTGGACTGGCTAACAGAAATCGTAGCCGTTTTTTGCAGCAGCCTGGAGATTTTGCTTCCTTTATAGTACATGTAAAGGCCTTGGAAGGATATGTAGTTCTCTAAGTACACTATACGAATGTCTTGTTATTATTGCTATTCTCAACGATGACAGTATGCCGTTCTTTCATGCTCGTCCTAACCGGCTCTGCGGTTCAGTCATAGCACTTGGCGATATATTTGTGGTGCAGCAAGTTCGTTGTTGAATTGTGGGTGGGTTCCGTTGAACCATCTACTCTTACTGCTACTGTGCCCACCAGCTGGCTTAGGTAAGGGGTGAGTAAGCTGATCATACGTGTATACTTCGATGGAGAATTTTTCGGCAGGAAGCAATTCATATTTGTGACCGCCTACCAACCCTGTATGGGTTGAACCTGTAGATTGACCCTAGACTTGCATGGCTGTGATATGCCAATGCTTTTGGCAGACACGTCCTTGGTCATTTGCTGTGACACTAACGTAACAAATTAAATCCTCAACCAACTCTCAGCACTTGGCCCGACCTTTTCATTATCTATATTTTGTGTACACATGGTCCTGCTTAGCCGTGGATGCTTCTGGTATTCGTAAAGTGTATCTTCATAGCGATGCCTACTTTATTAGAGGCGTTTTAGCACATGATTGCTTGCATTTTTATGTTGGAATATGACGTATAGAGTATGCAGTCGGCATGCTCTCAGAAGGCTTTTAGCTTCAGTCGTGTGTCAAATACAATCTTCTTATCAGCCATACATAACCTTTAGCTTATTTTTCTTGTTCTAGTTATTCTTCCTTCCAGCATCATATCTAGACTATTCCTCCAGTGCTTTGCACTCTTTTTACTCTTTTGCTTTGTGCTATATACCCAGAAGTAAGTTTATTCCTCAGCAAATCAATCTGTACAGGGATGAGACATTTTTGGTAGAGTTGGGTTTGACTTACTCGAATTGACAAGACATATCAATTCCATTCCATGCCTCCATATCATTCCAGTGCACAAGCAAATGTGCTCAGTCCGGCAGCCTCTCCCGAGCTATCGTCGGTGCAGCTGCAAACGTGTACTCTTTCTCGTCGTTATTCCATTGCATTTGAACATTTGCCTTGTGCTGTGCATTCGTGCATCCCAAGAGGGGCTGTCAGCATCAGTGAACTTAAAGCTGCTATTAATAATTATAATAACACATTTGATAAAGCGCCCTCAGGTAATTCAAATCTCTTACTAGGCGCTTTACAATTGCTGCAAAGGAAGCACGATCAAATGGTTAGTGGTAGTATGCTCAATAAACAACAAGAATAACATGGTTAGGGGTGCCGTGCTCAGGGTCATTATGCAAGTGTGATTAATGGCAGCATGTAAGTGTCAGCATGCATAAGCACATAAAGGACGAATTACAGGGACCCACTAAATGCTGTCATACATAGATTCGTTTCAGGGATAAACTTTGCCCTTGGTATGTAGCTGCTAGTATATGCTTGTGGGCAGGCACGTGAAGGCTGCAGCCGGTTGCTAGAACATCACCTTTAATGGGAGGGGGGACTAGCAGCTGAGTTCCAACCTGTTTTAACCTAGCCTTGTTTCACCTGAGTGGGATCGCCGAATGGTCGAATATGAAATGCTTACAGCACTCGCCCTCCCCACCCCCGAAGTGTGCTTAAGTTTTATGTGACAAGATCACATGCTTGCCTCTTTGATTGCTATAGACTGTCGGCCATGCAATTATTAGCTCAACACCCGAATGTCGGATTTACTTCTGGGGGCATCTTGCTTTACCCACCTGGTGGCCTATTTCTTTTATTTTCAATGTTCATGGGGCTAGCAGGTATTCTTAAGAGGCAATGCTGTATATATACAGACATATCAATTCCATTGGCCCTGGTATCCATAGAGACATATGCAATGCAGGGTAAGGGGGAATCTAGTGGGCATGGGATGCAGAGAAAAGCCCATGGGCATGTCGTCAGATATAAGTGTTCAGCAAGATAACTTGTTTTTGTCATCTTCTTGTGTGAATTTAAAGCCTTACACAGACATTTTGAAATGCATATTTCATTTGTAGCTATAATTAGACTTGGACCTTTCGTAGTCACAAATTGGATTTACTTACTAGAGCCACCTGGAGTGTGATCAGACCTCCCAATATTACTCAGGGCAACATCCTGAGTGTTAAGATCGGATTGAAACCTAAAACCTTGTAATTTTCAGCTACGGTGGTGCAGAAGGCTTATAAGATTTTTTGACTGCCTCTTGATTCGAATGCCAGTGCTATGGCTTAACAGGTTGGCATCACCACAGATTTAGTATAACGTCTCTGCTTTAGATGGCTCTGTACATGGCCTTTCCTGTTTCCACATTCTGGTATTTCAACCAGCCACAGTTTTTTGAAGAGTGGATGATGAGCAAGCGGGTGAGTAGAGTGTCCAGCCCATGCTGCTGATCAGTTTGACACACTCCACGATGCCCATGGGCTTTTCTCTGCATCCCATGCCCACTAGATTCCCCCTTACCCTGCATTGCATATGTCTCTATGGATACCAGGGCCAATCTTAGCTGCAAGGCAGATGCTAGTAGCAAGCTCAGAAAGCCAAGTCCTTAAACCGTGCTCAAACGATCAGCTGTGTGCTGACATTCAGCAGCTATGCAAGCAGAACATACGCTCTCATGCTGCTGCGGGCACCCTGCTGCTGTGCTGCATTTTCGGCACCTAACCTATGCAGTCAGCTGAGAGATGGAATTGTGGCTGTACAGCTCACGTGTCGATGTCTGCTTATAGCTAACATCTGCTGGCTATGTGAAGTGAGTAGTGCAGGATGTCTTACAGTGCATTGCTATATCATGTAAACAGTAAGTGAACCCAAGGCTGGAGCCAGGTTAGTCACAGTTGTGCAGCCTGATCTTACGTACCATTAGCTGTCTAGAAGAACGAACTTGTCTGGCCGGGGGGGGGGCTTAAACATAAGGCATCTATCTGTGCTAGCATGGTAAAACAAGACATCTTACTTCTGTGCTTAACAGCAACCAAAACTTTTTAACAAATCCTACTCAATTCCTTGGTTCTTGAACATGAAAGTTACCCACAAGTGTAACACTTGCCACACAAGCACTTTAATTCTTGTATGCAAAAGAAAGGAGGAAACATAGCAATGATGCCCTATAACCGATATAATGCAACTAGAAATCGAACAGGGACACTCAGGTGACCATTGAAATTCTGAATCTATGAAAGCCTGATTTCTTTGCATGGTTATCTGTGAAGGCCGATCGACTCGGTTGCCACTTCTTGAATGCCTATCAGAAGATGTGCCTGACGTTGACATCCGGTGTACGAAACTCTGGAAACGATAGCTGCCATGTTTTCTGGGATGCTTTCCTTTAGCTCTGTCATATGAGCAGATGTTAGTTTCATCTGTCCTTAGAAAAGGCTACCTGAACACTTTCCAAAAGCAAGACTTGAGGCTAACTAGGCTGGACTAACCTCGAGATCGAGCAAAATAGGCAAACCTGCAGCTGCTGCAGTAAGCAAGTGATTGCCTCGGTAGAACCAGTAGAAGGTATCGTGAGCAGATACACTTCAACTGGGAGGCTACACTGTTCACCCAGTCCAAGCGTCACCTACTTTGTGATGCAGTTCTATTGATACTGTAAGTCTGTGCTTCCTGCTCAGGCAGAGAGCCCGTCATACCGAGTATATGTGTGTGTTGTGTGTGTGTGTGCGTGCGTGCGCAGGCTAGCTGTGGGCTGTACATCTCTCTGCCGTTGTGCAGACCATGTCATCCATTTGCAATTACTTTGGCAGAGGTGCCAAGGGCATTCATTTTTTGGCTCCAGCCTATCTGTCAGATATACTCCCCCATCAGGCCAAGCATCGTACCACCCACTTTTCGAAATCCAACAGTCTACAAATACCTCGTACAAACCTCAAATCCTTTGGAGACCGTGTGCATTTAGTTCGTATGCTCCCAAAGCCTGGAACTCCCTCCCGACTTGCGTCAGAACATCCCCTGACCTGACCACATCTAAAAAGAACTTTAAAAACACACCTATTTAGGACAGCATTTAGTGGGTCCCTGTGATTCGTCCTCCATGTGTCTATGCATGCTGACACTGTGCATGCTGCCACTAACCACATTTGCATGCTGACCCTGTGCATGTCACCCCTAACCATGTTATTCATTTTGTTTGTTTATCAAGCATGATATTACTCACCATTCAATTGCATTTCCCTTTGCAGCAAATTTAAAGCACCTAGAGAGAGATTGAGTTCTGCGAGGGCACTTTATCAAGTGCATTATTATTATTATTATTATTATTAAGGGCTGTCTTCTCATACTATGGCTGCTCATCGGGAAGGAACTGGCCACTTTGATACAGATTTTATTGTACATATTAAACACGGCAAGTGCCGGCGTTTTTTCGTATAGGTGTAATAAAATTAAGCCGGTTCGTTGCCTAATTTTGACACGATAGCAGGGGAAATAGGTAATTATGTGATGTGACAAAGCTTGTACAGTAGTGCTTGTTCTATATGTACTGGTATATGTGAATGCTAATACAAGTATCGTTGTGACTGCATGCATGTAGCCCGGTCAGTGTAAGCTGTATGGGTATGCTGTGATGGTGAAGCCATCATCATGTCCAGCCAACCACAAGGAAGCTCAGTGGCAGATGTACACATAGCTTGTTCATTACTTGTTCTCGTTAACCATAACCCTACGTGCCCTTACGTGTTTCGATACTCGAGAGTGGCTGTTGCCCAGTTTTCCTTCTTCCTTTTTTGTCAAAGACTTGAAAAAAATTGTTGCTAAGCAGCTGGTTGCACATATTGAAAAGAATGAACTGTCAGAAACATTTCAATCGGGGTTCAAGAGGCAGCACTCCACTGAAACTGCTCTCCTCCGTGTGAACCATGACATTCTATGTGGCAACGATGACGGGAATGTCACTGCCCTACCTCTGCTAGATCTATCAGCTGCCTTTGACACCATTGATCACGATGTCCCACTTGAACGATTGAGAACAGCGATCGGTTTGGCACACGAGGCACTGGCGTGGTTTAAATCGTACTTATCTGATCGTGTTCAATCCGTGTCGTGTGGGGGTCAGGTCTCACACACGAGACAGGTCACCTGTGGAGTCCCTCAAGGGTCCATCCTCGGTCCCTTGCTGTTCTCCATTTATACTCAACTTCTGGGAAAAGTGATTAAGGCCTATGGAATATGATATCACTTTATGCTGATAATACTCAGCTGTATTTGTCTTTCAAACCGTGGAAGCTGCTGCAGCATCTGATAAACTGAATGCTTGCCTTGCCGACATTGATCCTGGATGTCGGAAAATTTCTTGAAACTAAATGACGTAAAATCTAACTGCTGCTCAAAGAACACCCTAAGTGTGCCGCTGGATTAAAAGGCTTTGCTCTTCTAATAGGTGATGCTATTGTGCGACGATCACCACGTGCTCGAAATTTAGGTGTCGTGTTCGACAGCTGCCTCAATTTCCAAAGCTTCATTCAGAAGACTGCTTCTACAGCTAGCCATCACATCCGATCCATGTCTAAGATTAGGAGCTGTCTTCCACAGTGGCTTGCAGAGAATTTAACTAGCTCCAAAGTTCTGTCTCGGCATGATTATTGTAATTCCCTTTTGGCTGGGTTACCCACAAAATCAACTAGGCCACTGCAAATGGATTTGAATATTGGTGAGCCGTGATGGCACACTAGGTAAGGCGGTTGCTTTCACGACCTCGGTCCCGAGGTCGTGGGTTCGATTCCTGCGGTGGTTCTTTATCGCCACTGCAAGCGGTGGTGATAGCCATAAAGGCTCTTCTGTTGCTATACAAAAAGAGGCTGTTTAATCAGCTAGGATTTATTTATTTATTATTTATGGCTGCAAGGCTAGTTTTCAAGTCCCATAGATTTGACCACGTGTCTCCTTTGCAAAGTGCTAGGATGGCTGCCAATTGATCAGCAGATACAGAGCAAAGTTCTTACGCTGCCCCACAAGGCCCGCCACTGCTTGGCTCCTTCGTACCTAGCTGAACTGCTGCATTAGTTTCAGCCTCTTTCAGCTTCCTCGAGCCCTCAGGTCCTGTGTGGACAGTAAATTAGCTGTTCCATTCCTCCGCTTAAAGAGCGTTGGTGACACAAGCTTTAGCTCTGCAGGTCCTCGACTGTGGAACTCGCTTCCACAATTCTTATGCAACGACAACTACTTTCCTGCTGCCGGCTATGGCTCATCCTTTTCAACGGTCCTGAGCTGCTACTTCCATGCCACTCACTACCTCAACTTCTCTCCTGACTCTGCTATGCTTCCCACTTTCTTTTTGTTTCGTGAGATGAAGTCTGTTGGGTACCGAATGCATACCGAAAGCTGCATAGGCTGTGAGTGCGCTATACAAAACTCTCCTGCATAACACCCACAGTCCATGTGTCTTTGTGGAATTACAGATAGAGATACATTACATTATTTCAGACTACAACCGTGGTGTGACCGGTGTTGTATGTTAGAAATTCCGGTGCCCCTGTTGGATTACGGCTCCACAAGCATTTGGCGCTCAGCTGCTGGTTGTAGGTAGTTCTCGATATACTGAGGGAGTATGTGATCGAACCTCGTGGCCCACCGCCTGTCGCACCAAGTGTCGTAAGCTAATGTGCCTTCACTTGAGCTGTTGAAACCACCTACCCCTGTCAAGGACCTGATGATTGAGCGCAAATGCGGGAGGTTTTCGGTGCATTGCCTGGTCTTCTAAATCGGCAGAATGTAATTTACTGCTGTCGTGTGAGGACGGTGCGCTTAACTTCTCTTGTGTATGAGTTTCACATTTGCTGGCGTTTGCCATCAGAAGCTTTTGCGCTGTGTTTGCATTGCTCGCTTTGCTCTTAGGTGTCATTTGTCATGCATGGGCATAAGCAACATGTTGCTATCTTGTAGCACGAATTTTTCCCACCTGAGCGACCAGAAAGTGTAAGTCTTTGTTTTAATTGTGTCTTAAATCGGAGCATTGGCTTCAACAGAGTATGCACATTCGTGTGTGCACAAGTGTGCTGCACATTCTTAGCTCTTTCCCTGTTTGTATTCTTCTTATTTATTGCCATTGTAAAATTAGCCTCAGCAGAGTGAGTATCAGCACTGCCTTGTGGCTGTTGCTGTGTACCATACTTGCGATCGTTCACTACCTTTTGACCAATTTCGCCGAGCAGACTAAGCGTGCTCTATGGTGATCAGCATATGTGTTGCTTTTGCTGTGTTATCTGAGCACATGCCACTGCAGTGATCGACATCGTGCGTTGCATTAAAAAACCTAAGATTTATTTAGTTACTGCTAAACGCCCCAAGGGGATATCGTGGTGCTAGTCGGAGAGAATAGTGTATCGAGTTCAAGTTCTCGGGACATGGTATCGCTTTCTCAAACCAGCCAGATATGAGAGGCTGAAAACCACGGTGTTGATGTAACAGCACACTATGGACTGAACTGCAAAAGAGATATCAAGCTCTAGCACACAGGACAGTTGTGGAAGAGCTTGTGAAAGTGGCTTCCACTGGCCAAGATCTTTAGGGGGTGAGCGTAGGGTCTTTGTAAAAATCTTCATGCAATAGTTGTTTTACCCAGCATTTTTATTCTTGTCTCATATACTATATTAGTAATTGGATGTGTCTACATTAATGGCACGTTTTACTAAATGAGATTGCCTATCGTTAACGTGGTGTTTGACATCTTGGCAATTATTTTATAGCTTTCTTTTATATTTGTGTAGATTTCAATTAATCTCTATAATCAGCATATATAATTTTGAATGTGAGCTCATGGTGAGTCAGTGTCATGTAAAAAGTATCAGAGGGGATAATTTTTAATTAGCATATTTAGGTACAACTTGCATTCTCATTGTTAAAATTGAACGTCGATTTGTGCCGTTAATTATTTATTGGTGATGGAAGCTTTCTCAGTAGAATGGTTATAAATGAATGCTTGACCGGGACAGTCAGTCTTAGCAACGGTCTGCCGGTCGATGAGTAGCTATGGCCTGAGCTTTCGTGCAGCTATGCGTTTATACACACGGTATTTAATTTTCAATTTGAGCTTCCCTGCGATGGTTTTTGGTATGAGCTCTTGTAAGCCGTGATGGCACACTAGGTAAGGCGGTTGCTTATCACGACCTCGGTCCCGAGGTCGCAGGTTCGAATCCTGTGTTGGCGATCCTTTATTGCTGCTGCAAGTGGTGGCAATAGCCGTAAAGGCTCTCCTGTCTATATACAAAGGAGACTGTTAAAGCTGCTACCATTGAGTGAATGAGTTTGGAAGTATGCACGCAGACTTGATAACCGTATGAACCCCTCTCCCTCAAAATAGCCTTGCAAGGTGTGGAGACGCAAAGCCAAATAGCAAAATAGCCAACCAAATAGCTAAGAAGTCAATTGGCCTCTGCTTTCGCAATGCAGGGGAAGCAAGCTCAAACAAGCCACTAAATTAAATTAAGAAACAATTAACCATACCTAGGATAGCTTCTCTAGAATCAGCTTCAGAGACAAAACGACAGCACGATCTCAATGGGGGTCATTGCAAATAACGCAAGTAAACTTAAAACCTACCTTCTTTGTAAGCAGTATCAAAAAGTGTTTCCTGACCGGCCCCCTTGCTTTTCAAGGGAGTGCTATATTGGTATTGTTGTATATACTGCTTGCTAATCGGGAAGTGAGATTAAAGTGTGTAGTTTCGGTCGTAATTTCCACACTACTTCTACTACCATGCTGACTCAATTGAATGTTACAGCTGGGCTAAGCACGGGATTAGTTGGCGCCAGTGTATCATGCCACTAAACCTTGTTTGCCGAGGATGTGTCTGCCAAGTAAATCTCTTCTGGCGAGGAACGCTACCTGCCGTCGCATCTTCTTTTAGCCGTTGTGCTCTGGTCTTGCCAAGAGCTCGCACTGTGCTTTCAGTGAGCTTGCCGTGCCCACCTGGCAGTGCTAGACTCGGGTTTGGCGAGCTCTTCCGTTGAGCTCGGGTATTTTGCTTTCTTAAGAGACGGCTGTTGCAAGAAACCATTGCCCAGATGGAGCGGAGAGCTGAGGAGCGGCGGAGGAAAAGCTTGGACGCGAGTGCTGAGAGCAACAGCGCACCTGCCAACCGGTTGTCGTCATGAGTGGGACGGGTGGCGATCAGGCCTGCTTGCCTGCTTCGAAGATGATTCTGTGAAGTGCTGTGCCAATGCACGTGTGGTGTCTAAGCAGCACCGATGCTTCTTCGATCGATTCAGCTTTGGGCACGGGGCGGCGCTGACTCATGAGGCCTAGTACCCTTCGGACTGCTCGAAACAGTCTATTGGTGTTTGCCAGCACCCCACGTGAGCAGCATCTGACCAGAGGACCTGGCTGCCTGCACCTGCACAGGCAACCGTTGTGGGCATCACCTACTAGGCCGGTATTACTAGCCGCCTGCTCCTAGCAATGGCGTCGCTACCCTTAGGCCGATGCTGTCGACTTGTGCAGCTCTATTAAATACACTGTGGTTGACGACACTGTTCTGCTACTGCCCATGTGTCTTTATCTTCTATAGTGGACGTATAGGTTGCATGCTCGATGGCTGTCCATCTGCTCTGTTTGCTTGCGACGTATCGCTTTGAGTGAGTGTAGACTAACTTCATGAGGATGCCTGCATAGGTAAAGTAAAGCTTGCTGCAAAGAGTGTTTGCAGGCAATTCCACAACTCCGATTGTTGTCGTTGCTGAGCCTAAATTCGCCGTGATCGAGCCTGTGAGACTGTTTCGACTTCTACTTGATGCTTATACATGCAGTACTCGGCTGTATGACTGGTTGTAGCGAAGCGAGTTTACATTAGGCCTTGAACTCTGTTCATGTGGGATATGTGTCCAAGTTGCCTTGGCCAACATACGCCAGCTAGCTTCCATTCGCAGTCTCGGCCCCTTCTTCCGGAGCTAGTTCAGGGTTGCACTGCCAGTGCCGCTCAGCCCATTTCATCCAACATTGAGGCAACCAGCAGACAAAATTGATAGTGGCCCAACACGAGGCTTCGGCTTGAGGCTCCCACATTGGCTGAAGCGATGCTCTCTCCCACGTACGAATAGCTTAGTTGGAGTAGCAAGTGATAAAGCCTCCTTTTTCGGGAAGCGTTTAGTCAAGAGACTCGAGCTTTTTTACGGCAGCATTCTTAAATCTTCGATCCCAGTCTTGCAGCAGTTGTCGAGCAGAGCTTCAGAGCAGGGCCAGAGTGAGGCTCGGATACTCTCAGGGGCAGCTCTGGGGAAAGCTCTGTCCGAGCCTGTGCCTATCTTTTGCGTGTGTGCTCATCCACCGATGGTAGCCGCCACATGTGCACCATCTGTACAGCATGCAGTGGAAACTCTCACTCGTGTCAACTTGTGTTACACCAAAGCCTATGATGCCTGCGACTTTCTTTGAAACAACTTTGTTCAATATCGAATGTGCCGGAACATTAGCTCGAAATCTACGGCATTAACACTATCAGCACCCTGTGGTTGGAGCCTGTCTTCTAGACGTATGCTGTCAAAAGCTGGCGATAACTGAAAGTGAGGTAAAACTCGTCTGCATAGCCAACCATCAAAATACAGAACAAAGGTATAAATAATCTCTTCATTTAAATACCAAAACTAAAAATGCTGAAATGTTTGAAGACAAATTTTGTATTTCACTTACAAATCCTATTATTCTCCATCTTGCTGCAATCCACAAGCAGCAAGCCCATGCAGCAGGTCTTTTTATGTACTTCTTTTTTCTAGACTTAACGAAATTTGCATCCTTTTAGTCATAAGACCCGGGGCTTAGCTCTTGAGGTAAGGTACTCGCTCTTCGCGATCTAGGTCGTGGGTTCGAAACCTGAAGTGGGTGATGCTTTATTGCCCACTGCAAGCGAGGTGATAGCCCCTAAGGCCCTTCTGCCACTATATGACAAGGCTGTTAGCTAACCTGTACTTTTTAAGGCAGGTTATATACTGTCAAATGCAGTTTTCTCAGGATGAGATAAAATAGGGTTTTGAGTTTGAGTTAAACCTAGTATTTACTTGGTTTCCATTGGCTCGTGATAACTGTTCTGCCGCATCTTGGCATGCCGTAAATCTGGTTGTCAACTGTGTCAACTCTTCTGGGGTGACCAAGTGTTACAGGTTAGGGCTCTTACCATATATCTATAACCTCCCGCTTAACTTTGAGCTTCTAGTTGACTATTATTGGAGATAGTCCAGAGACGTCGATTTTGTCGACCGATTAAATAACTTGTCCGTAACTGTGGCAAGTCAGTGTCATCTTAGAGCACGTAGTTTCATGTGAGAACATCCTGCTTGCACTTGATAGCATTTTCTGCAGCGAAACATCCACATACTATCTACCATCCGTGAATCGGTAAGAAACTCCAGAGAGTAATTTGCAGACCCAGGTCATCATTTTTGTTCTTGGACACGGTGTTTCTGTACAGTCGCTTGCTTGCTGTCCCAGCGTCAAAATACAAGCTATTTCTGCGTTTGAGATGTCTTGCGAAGCGTTCAAAACCTTTGAGGGCTTCGGAGACTTCGTCGGCTAGCTGCTGAGTTCCGAGAGGGAGATCCAAGCAAAATCGCTACGAACCGAGTGAGTGGCACTTGTGTTTGCTCCTTGCGATGCAAGCTCCACGTTTGCCTCGAATCTCCCGCAGTGAGTGCAGGACGACTATGGACAGCTGCGTGAGGCCCTAGTGAGGGCATTTACCTGGCCGACCGACCGAGCACGGCTGCTGCGAGCTGACGCAATGAAAGCTAGTTGGACTAAGGGGGCCTTCAGGAGCAACCGGAAGTGGCAGCAGCAATCGTCGACGGTGTGTCGAGCGAAGAAGGTTTGCAAGGTGCCACCGTATGGCAGGGGGAGACAGTATTCCAGGTGGTGACCGTTGGCCAGGCGGCGATGTCGTGCCAGACAGCGGCAGCGGAACAATGACTGTTAGAGATTTGCCAGGCCGCGACGACAGGCAACGAGACGGCGAAAAGTGAGGCGACGGCCAAAGAAGCAGTGGCAGAGCCCGCAGAGACGGTGGTAGAGCCAGCAGACACGACGAAGACAGAGAATCGGCGCTCGCACAGGCTGTGGTGTCCATAAGAGAGGTGGTGGCGGCCGGTTGACCTTTGCGGTAGAGAACCTGACATTGTCTGCGGCCATCGAGTCGGCTCTGATGGTTACGGACAAGACGGCGGCAGGGAGTGAAGAGTTAGCCCTAGTGGGAGATACACCGGCTAAGGAGGCGGCAAGATGCTCGCCGAGAGGTCAAGCGAGATGTTCGCTGTGCGGTCGGTGGCGAAGACCCGAGAGTCGCACCGATAGATGCTGGTGCACATTGCATTGGCCTCGGACCTCGAACTGCTGGCTGTGGAGACGCACGAGGTGCCAGCAGAGGACATGCACTGGACGCCTGCGGCACACGGAGAGGCGGCTGAAGTGACCGCTTCCGGCGATAGGGCGAAGGTCCGGGAGCTCCTGGCAATAGAAAGAGAGACAGCGCCTGTGGCCAGCGAGGTGGCGCTGATGGTGCTGGAGGAGACAGCGGCAGGGAGCAAATTGGAGTCGGCGGAAGTGTATGCTCCTGCTAAGGAAGCAGGCGTGACGCTTGCCAAGCGGTTTGATGGACGAAACGCGCGAGGCGGCTGCGGTCTGGAAGACGTCGGCTTCGAGAATTCGTGCGGAGATTACTTCCAGAAATAAAGAGACGATTACAACCCGTGTGGGGAAGAGGAAGAAGGCACGCACCTAACCCCTGGCTATGGGGAAGGCTAGCAGCAATGCCCCAGCGGTGCAAAGAGGCTGGAGGCTTCAGCAGCCTGCTGGTTGCCAAAGGCCGTGCTCCAGCGTGCCTCCGAGCGGCTGTTAGGTAGCCGTCCGGCATGTGGGGACAACCATTATGTTGGTTGCTGGACTGTGACGGTCATGTTTATATTTATTGCTGAACTGCTACGTAAGTGTTGTGTTGTGAAATGTTTCTCAGTTTCGTAGTGTTATGATTTTACTTGTGCTGCTGCTGAGATTTGTGATCTTGAGATCACGGGCCTGTGGCTTTATGGTTCATTGCGGGTTTATGGTGTATAGTTTATATTGGGTTATGTTTTAATGAGTCGATGTTTTGTGGGGACGAGTCACGGCTTGCAGAGAACTCGGTGAGAACCCGGGTGCCGGAGAGGACGGTCGTGGCCCGTTTCGGGTCGAGAGAAAATACACAGCTGTTCTCGGGCGCGAAGGTGTTTCTGAACTGTCGCTTGCTTGCGGTCGGATCGTCAAACTACAACAATCACAGAAATTTGTCTGATCCATACCAAACGGAGCTGACTGACAACGCGACAAATTCTGGGGGCCGCCATTTTTAAGCCCGTCAGCCACTTGACCAGAAGTCAACTTCCTTTTGGTACCGGCCGCCATAACCGTGGGTATGCAAGCATCATGTTCTCGGCATCTCCATTTGCTAAGCCTATCCTGCTCCATCGAATTGCCACGCTGCTTTAGAAGGACGGGCGGTATAGTCTTTCCAGTGTCTATTTCGTACGACATTGTCTAAATTGGTTTTTTATACTTTCGTAGGTGCACCATGAAGTTCAACAAACTTGTGTCGTCCTCGCGGAGGAAGCAGCGTAAGAGACACTTCCAAGCACCGTCACACATTAGGAGAAAGACAATGAGCTCACCTTTATCGAAAGATATGCGACAGAAGTATCGCTTTAGGAGCCTGCCAATCAGAAAAGACGAATAGCCGCACCTAGTCAAATCGCCAGTGATGATTATTGCTGGAATTACCAATTGAACTGTCGTGGAAATACCCTTTTTCTATTGGCTGAGGCGATACGCATATGTGCAGTAAGTCATCGGTGTATGCAGGCAACGAGTTTGTCCAGTCGACATACGCTGCCTACCAGGGTTGTTAGGTAGTTCGTGGTCACTATTAAAGTCAGCAAATCGGCAAAATAGTGCAAGTGTACAGGAAAAAGTTTGTTGTATACGTTGAGAGGATTCAGCGAGAGAAAGCTAATGGTGCGACCGTGTACGTCGGAATCCACCCGTCGAAGGTAAGAGGCCTGCCGCAACGAAAAAACCCACGACATTGCCTCGTTGCAGGGGTGGTGACATTCGTTGGCATTGTAGTGCTGCGATATTATTAGTTGCCGCACACGCGCCTCTTTTGCTGTCGTGAGCTTTATTTTAGCATTGCCGACGTACTTGCTGGGTGGCCAACATTGCTCAGCTGTGGTGGATCTGAATTGGGATCATCGGTGTAGTTCGATTGAAATTGAACTGATTGTCCCTTTGCCATTTCGCTGAACTTTCGTTGAACTTTTTTAAACCCAATCCAAGTCGTAACTACCAATGCATGCTGGCTTGTGAGTTGTTGTTAACGTTGATAAGACACTGTCCCTGGGTCTTAAACCAGGTGTAAAGTGCTCGAGCTTCATGACGGAGATCGAGGGTTTGATTCTTCCAGCAGGCAATCCTTAATTGCCCACTGCAAGTGAGGGGGCGATAACAGCTAAAGCTGTCTGCCTCAATATAAACCTTTACTTCTCCTTGTGTAACTGACCTTCTGGTGGATATGCTGTGTCTCAATAGCAGGTATTGTGCCATGGCTGCACCTAAGATTGAAGTAGTTGAATGCCTATATACACTGTAGTCACATATAGTGAATGCCTTTATCCGACTGGGTCTTGTGTTGGATACATCGTAAAGCGTCTTGTTAGCATCAATATTGCAGTATTCGTCTTGATCCTTGGAATCGGAATTAGTTTGCTTCTTTTGGTTGAGAGAGAAATGCTGGTGTGCTTTTCATTGTATGGCCAAGTGCAAAGTGGCCATGTGCCATAAAGGCTCGTGCCATGTGGTCTAACTTTACATTTCCGAGATATGTAGCCCGGTGACTCCCAAGGGCGTTAGCAGCTGATCTGGTGTTCATTGGCTGTTGCTGATTAACTGTGCAAAATCCAAGACATACTTGCCTGTTGCATTGCTTCATGAATTCTTGCTTTTATTTTATCTTGGTCTTCTGAAACCACTGCATTGACACAGTCGGAAAAACTCTTGGGCACGGCTGCATGAGAAATCATGCCATAACCTTTAAATGCATTAAATGTTGTGGCTTGGCATAGGCAAAACTGGTGTTTGTTAGCATTTTTTATTTGCTGTAAGAAAAATTCAAGTGCCGGTCCGTCTCGGTGGATTGTACTGGCTGGCTGAAAAGTTACGGAAAGCATAGTTTTTAGTTGTGATAGTGCATGCATCGCATCTTCTGCTCTTTTTGTAGGCGGTAATAGTCAAGCCTAAGCTACTTAATAACTCCTACTACTGCCGGACATACCTCCTTAATAAAGACATGAAGGAAATCCTTGAGCGCAGAGCCCGTGCTAGGACCGACAAGGGCAAGCACGCAGAGGCGTCCATCGAAACTTCGTAAACCGTGTTCACCACATACAAACTTAGTAATCCGATTTGCTTAGTTAATTGAAGCTACAGAACGAAGCGCGATTGTAGGAGATTGACTATTTGTTGTGCGAGCGTATGTTGAAGGCAAGCACTTAGCTTATTATGACACCGGATTAATGTTAACTAGGTGGTCAAAGCTGGGCAATTTTTTTAACTAGATGGTAGTACCTGTGCAGTGGCTTATTGGTCAGGCTTTGTATACTAGGGTCTACCACTAGTTGCCGGCAGCTGCCGTTTAACAACTCTGCTTTTGAATCGAGCTATTGAAATGGTTTCAGGATTTTATCTAGATTTCAAGCTTTGCGTGTTTCACGGCTTTTAATTTTGAGTGGAACCACCAGTTAGCTTGTGATGGCCATTTGTACCTGACAATACAAAATTGAAATTGTGGGTTTTTAAACTGAGAAGGCATTCAGTAGTATTAGTGAGCTCTCTAAGGATGATGCCTGGTTGGAATAGTCAGTTGAAACCACCCATTAGGCGATAGTGCTCCTGCAGTTATTTGACCGGTGGCATGCCAAGGTCAGTTACCAATTCTGAAGCTACCGGAATAGGACCGATAATAATAATAGTAATGCACTTGATAAAGCGCCCTCAGAGAACTCAATCTCTTTCTAGGCGCTTTACATTTGCTGCAAAGGGAAATGCAATTGAATGGTGAGTAATATCATGCTTGATAAACATGAACAACATGGTTAGGGGTGGTTAGTGGTGACATGCACAGGGTCAGCATGCAAATGTGGTTAGTGGCAGCATGCACAGTGTCAGCATGTATAAGCACATCAAGGACGAATCACAGGGATCCACTGAATGCTGTCCTAAATAGGTGTGTTTTTAAGTTTTTTTTATGTGGTCAGGTCAGGGGATGTTCTGAACCAGATCGGGAGGAAGTTCCAGGCTTTGGGAGCATACGAACTAAATTCACGGTCTCCAAAGGATTTGAGGTTTGTACGAGGTATTGGTAAACTGTTGGATTCCGAAAAGTGAGTGGTACTATGCTTGGCCTGGTGGGGGAGTAGATCTGAGAGATAGGTAGTGGGGGAGTAGATCTGAGAGATAGGCTGGAGCCAAAGAATAAAGTGACCTAAAAGTGAGCGACAAAACCTTGAAGTCAATCCGTTGCTTGACTGGTAGCCAGTGCAGGTCGGCGAGAAGTGGTGTGATGTGGCAACTGCGACTCTCACGACAGACAAGCCTAGCTGCAGAGTTTTGCACCAGCTGCAATCGCCTGATCGCACATGCCGGTAGGCCAGTAAGCAGCGAGCTGCAGAAGTCAAGACGGGATGTCACGAATGCATCGACCAACTTAGACGTGGTATCCTTATCTAAGCAAGCCCGAATTTTAGCGATGTTGTGTAGCTGAAAGTAGGCAGATCTGACTGTGGAGCTGATGTGGTCGTCTAACGAGAGGTCACTTTGGACCATGACACCTAGATTTCGAAATGATTCAACAGGAGATATGCTGGCAGAGCCAATTTTAAGCCACCTTTCCGATTTTTGAATCACACTGGGTTTGCCCATAACTAGTAAGTTAGTTTTATCATCGCTTAGTTTTAGAAAATTTGCTGTCATCCATGTGCGGATGTCATCAATACATGTAGCATGTGAGTTGAGAGATCCAAGGTGCTCGAAGGCTGGGAGGGATCAAAGCAAATGTACAGCTGAGTGTCATCCGCATAGTTGTAAAAGCCTAGATTGTGCTTGGCAATCACATCAGCAAGAGGGAGAGTATAAACCGTGAAAAGAACCGGACCTAGCACGGAGTCCTGAGGTACCCCTTATTTCAGAGGTGCCTCGGATGATATTCATCCATTCACATCAATACTCTGGAGTCTCCCACTGAGATAGGACCTGAACTATTGCAGAGTAGTGCCTGTGATGCCCAGGCGAGATGAGACGCGCTCTAGAAGAACTTTGTGATCGATAGTATCAAAAGCTGCTGAAAGATCGAGCAAAACAAGCAGAGACAATCTACCCATGTTTGCATTCCTAAGTAGGTCGTTGTATACCCTAAGCCATGCTGACTCTGTGGAGTGATTAGCTCTAAGGCCATGCTATGCCAGCCTTTTTTTGTAAACCAGTCGTATATCGATCAAATCGATGAATTGTTGCTAACAACTGTGAGAATGTAACTGGTGAGGTCGATGCTACAGAAAAAATGCTTTCTGCCTGGGCAGCAATGAAACGTGATTGTTCTTAGTTAGATTAATCAAAGTGTAGCAGTATTTTCTGTATCTCGTCTGGCGCCTAGTGTGAACAAGATCATTACCCGGGGGCTTTACAACCATGCAGGAGAACCTATAACAAGAGTTGAGAAAGGTATAATGATTAGGTAAGCATTCACTAGCGGTAAGAAGACGCCTGGGGCCTTGGGTTAGTATGATCCATGGCTAGTAATCTGTACTGAATCATGCTCAGGTAACAAGGCAAAACACAGGAGATACAACTTAATTTGTGGCAAGGAAAGCTGAGGCTTAGATAATGCCGTGGACATTATAATCGTAGATATAATATGTCTTGGGGTTGAAAGCAACATTTTTCTTCAACTCGTAAAGAGAACTTTTGGGACATGATGGAGTAGACTTTTTAGCCCAAGACAAATTGTGAAATTACGATGCAGAGTCAGAAGTCACGAACCTTATCAGTCACGTTAGGTCTGCCGTTGAGCTCATTTTTATTATTCATTTGTAATCGATTTGAAAGATTGAAGCAAATTGAAATTGAAATGATTCAATTAAAACTAAAATATTGATTTGCATGCATTGATAAATCAGGAATCAGTTATGTATATATTGACATTCGAAGTTCGTTTGGGACAGGTATTGTGCTACTAGTGCGCAGCATTTGCTGTGAATTTGAATTGATCATTGCCTGAAGACTTTGCTCATTTCCAATATGCTTTATATCAGGTACGCTGGAGGACTAATTGACGCCATTCAATTTAAAACTCATGACAACATTGGCAAAGAGCCTGGTTCGCAAAAAGTATGCATCTGTCTTGGAAGAAATTTTTTTGCACTTCTTGGATAGATATTGTCAGTAATACATGTGCAGCTACTTAAATATAATATATAATCAATTTGTATAACGCCATAAGAGAACTTAATCTCTATTCAGGTGCTTCACATATGCCACGGGGCTCGAGCCCACGACCTCGGCCAGACCTTGATCGGGGCGAGCACCTTAACCGCGAGCACCTTAAACACTGGGCCAAATCAGCTCGTTTGATATGCAGAGCCAGGTTGTTGCTGCCCTGTCGCGCTAGTGGACGTTTCATAGCTCTATAAAGAATAAATTGTTAGTCTTTTACCTTCACCCGTCATTACAAGATCGCTCTCGAGTGAAGAATCGGTATTGAGAAGGTGGCTAGTAGACATTAAAGTATTTTCCAGCGTTCAGCTGGTTTTCTTTTGATTAATCTTACGATATCATTCCAGCTAAATGAAAATTAAAGACATATTCAGATTGCCTTGATGAGCAGCCTGAAAAGTTCAAGGTTGGCTAAAAGTTTACTCATCGTTCATGTTCTGTTGGTTTTAAATAGTACTTGTTTTTCGCCTGCAGTGAACATAAGTACACTCAGTAAAGTTTTGGGTTCGAATTAACCCGTAGTCCGCCCGACAAATCGAGCTTCCGGTATTAAAATATTCAGTCGGGGGCTTTCAGGATTTTTGGTGGCCGCCTTTCGAACAGCGAATAAAAATTCTCGATTCCGATGTTATGTCCTCTCTTTTTTGCTACCTTGGTCACTCAATATCGCTCAATCGCTCTGTATGCAACGCCTGCAGTAATTTCTAGCTGTATCAAAACGTGGTTGGTAGCTCTACAGACACAAGTTCTGATGGTGATATCGCAAGGTTCACTAAAAGTATATTTAATTGCCGCGGGCATATGTGCAACCGTTGCGACTGTTTGTTTGTTCGTCTGGCTACGCCTACTCCTCCGGCCAGGCAGAGTGGGCGTGGTTTCTACTGGCCTAGTGTGTGCCTTCTTGACCTCCTGAAATGGCCGAGTGGTCCGAAAGGTTTGCCGACCTCTGCACTAAATGCTGTGTTAAACAGATGGGTTTTAAGCTTCTTTTTAAAAGTGGTCAAGTAAGGGATGTCGCATCAGTCTGGAGTGAGTTCGAGGCTTCGGGAGCTAAAGGCATAGTCTCCAAAGGATTTGAGGTTCGTACGAGGTGTAGGTAAACGATTCGATTCAGAAAAGCCAGTGACATGATGCCTAGCCTGGTGGGTGAGTGCTTCTGTTAGGTAGGCTGGAGCTAGAGAATGAACAGACCTAAATGTGAGTGACACAACCTTGATGTCGATGCACTGCTTGATTTGAGCCAGTGCAGGTCAGCGAGAAGCAGTGTGATGTCCACGACAGACAAGCGTAGCTGCAGAGTTTTGCACCAGCTGTAAGCACCTGATTGCACACGCCGGTAGGCCAGCAAGCAGTGAGTTACAGAAGTCGACATGGGATGCCACAAATGCGTGGACCAATTTAGATAGGGTATCCCTGTCTAAATAAGCCAAATTTTAGCAATTGTACATAGCTGAAAGTAGGCAGACTTGACTGGGAAGTTGATGCGATCGTCTAATAAAATGTCACTTTGGAACATGACACCTAGATTTCGTACAGATTCAACAGGAGGTATGCTGGCTGAGCCGATTTTGAGCGTTAGCCATTTAGTCATTCAATTTCTGAATCACATTCGGTTTGCCCATAACTAGTAAGTTGGTTTTGTCATCATTTAATTTAAAAATGTTTGCTGACATCCATGTTCGGATGTCATCACCATATGCAGCAAAGGGAGTTGAGAGAATTTGACGTACTCGAGGGCTGGGTGGGATCAAAGCAAAGGTACAGCTGAGTGTCATCTGCATAGAAGTGAGAGCCCAGATTGTGCCTGGCAATCACATCGGCTAGAGGGAGAGTATAAACGGTGAAAAGAACGGGATCAAGTACAGAGCCCTGTGGTAACCCATATTTCAGAGGTTCCTCGGATGATTTATTTTGTCCATTCACATCGATACTCAGGAGTCTCCCACTGAGATAGGACCTGAACCTTAGCAAGGCAGTGCCAGGGATGCCCAGGCGAGATGAGAGGCGCTAGGAAGGACTCGGCGATTGATAGTATCAAAAGCTGCCGACTGATCAAGCTAAACAAGCTGAGATACTCTACCCATGTCTGCATTTTTTAAGTAGGTCGTTGCGCATCCGGAACAATGCCGACTCTGTGGTGTGCTAGCTCTAAAACCAGAGAGGAGCTTGCTAGCAAGGTTTGAAGTTTCAATATATGAGTTCAGCCGGTCTGCCACGATTTGTTCCGGTGTTTTTGATAGGAACGACAGAAGAGAGACTGGGCGGATGTTGCTCAAGTTCTCTTGGTCTAGCGTTACTTTCTTGAGTATCGGCCTGACTGCAGCCTTTTGAGAGGTGCTGGGACTTGACCTGAGGGTAATGGCATAGTTATGATGTTAGTTGTGCATGGCAGCAGCAGATCAATTCATCGTAGAAGGGAATGTGGTCCAGAGGACTAGTTGTCTTTTTTGATTGGGCTACGAACTTCAGCACGAGGTCAGTAGTGACCTCCTTGCATGTAGACATTGAGGTGCTGCATGGAATTGAGCGAGGAGCTTCCGGGGGTTTGCTGCCATCTTAGGGATGGAATACCCGATCTTGTCTATCTTGTTGACAAGGAAGCTAGAGAAGCGATCATCAAATGGATCACTAGGCAAGAGGCTAGAGTCTGGGAGTGGTTAGAGGAGATGGCTGATCGTCGACGTCAGCATTCTTAGAATTGTGCATCTCTGATTCAGCAACTTTTTATATAGGCTAGACTTGGCCTTTGCTATGATTCATTAGTATGATCTAGCAGGAGTTTCGTATACCTGACTGTGGACAGTCAGTCCCGATCTTTTCTATGCTTTCTCAAGCTTTCGCATATTAGACCTGGCTAGTTTGAGGACTGCGGTGAACCATAGGCTGTCTGGGCTAGGGCGAAAAATGCACAAAGTCAGAGGTGCAAACTTGTCGGGTATGTCTGCTAGTGTCGTTTTGTAGAATTCTACCAATGATGACAGGTCGGAAGGGGTGTTGAGCAGCAGGGGCGAAGAAGATACTTTTGCTCGGACTGCTTTGATGTTAAGGGTCTTGAGATTTTTCGATTCACGCATAATCTCGATTGCGGAGGAGGGCACAAGATGTAGACTGAATGAGATCTGCATGTGGTCACATGCACAGACTTTGGTAATGATAGGTGACGATAGCATGCAGATGTGGGAGAATATTTGATCGATTTGTAACCACGATGTTAGTGGGGCCATGCACATGAGCCACAAGCGAAAATGGGTCAGCTTGTCCACGAAATTCGGCACTTGAGAAGCCAGTTAAGTTTTCAAAATAAATCTTAAAATCACCCATAACGAAGAAAGATCGATTTCTTGCACACAGTATTGAAATGTGATAAGATAAATCAGAGACGACGGAGGACTTGGTACCTGGGAATGATAGATTACGGCCACCATTGGCAGGTTGCTGTCGGAGGGACTCAATGCAAGAATTTTGAAAGGCTGCTTCGAGGGAACTCTAGGTAATTTTAAATTGAAGACAAACGTACGACAACGGCAACTCATCCACCAGTTTTGATTGATCTGTGAGTAGGAAAGAAGAAACCATCTTTCTGTCGTGGTAGCTCCGGTTTTTGTGGGGTGGTTGGTCGATTTCATCTAGGTCTCGGTCAAAACAAACAGGTCGAGATTGTCGTCATTAATCAAGTCGTATAACTAGGGGTCTCTTGCGCATTGAACGAGAATTCCAAAGGCGAGCGTTAAGATGGGCCACCGGGTATGTACTAGGTCTGATTACCACAAATATGTCGCGATCACTGGACGAAGGTGAGCGCAGTCATTAAGGCATGGTACTGACCAATTATCGTGGGCGTTCATACACCGCTACTATTAATTAATTCCTTAATATTTGATTTACGGCAATCTCCTCCACAATTCTTACTCAATGACATTTCACCTGCTACCACCTCTAAAACGTCATTTCTATCCATTCTGCGGTGCTACTTCCTCGCTACTTAGTTTCCCGACTACCTTTGCCGACTCGGCTCTGCTTCTCACGATCTCTTTGTTTCGCAAGGTGGAGTCTGTTTGCTGCCGTATGTGCTCTGACAGCGGCTTGGGCTTTAAGTTTTTAAGCTACATGAAACCTCTCCAGGGCTTACAGCCCGTTTAGTTTTTTGTGGCTTTGGGCAGTTACAGACAGCAATATCGGATATCGCGGGTTCGACTCTTTGATTAAGTGACCAAGCTTTATTCCCATGTTGGAATGAAAACTCTCGAAAGCAAACCTCCAGCGGTAATGCTCCCAGGCTATCTTAGGCTTTCACTTGTCAGTGACGGTGTTTTAGATGTGCACATAATCAAAATCGTCACGCCCCAATTGCCTTGCCCCCAGACTAAGTTACAGACTGGAACTCACTCCCGACTTGCGTCAGAACATCCCCTGACTTGACCACATTTAAAAAGAACTTGAAAACACACCTATTAAGGACAGCATTTAGTGGGTCCCTGTGATTCGCCCTTCATGTGCTTATGCGTGCTGACACTGCATGCTGCCACTATCCATATTTGCATGCTGACCCTGTGCATGTCACCCCTAACCATGTTATTCATGTTGTTTATCAAGCATTATATTACTCACGATTCAATCGTGTTTCCCTTTGCAGCAAATTTAAAGCGCCTAGAAAGAGATTGAGTTATCTGAGGGCGCTTTATCAAGTGCATTATTATTATTATTACTATTATTATTATTGCAGTCAGATTAGACACAACTTGCTTGAAACCAATGTCGGCCGGCTGCCATCTAGAGGTTCCTTAAAACTTCGATATAATTTCGATGGATTTGTTCAATAGTACACAATAGTCTAGGCCGGCGAGGGTGTACTGCTCGATCCTGTGTGGCCGCCCTTGCGCTGCGGCTTTAGGAGACGGGGTAAAAAAAGCTAGATCTGCTGAACCATCGGCCTCCTTTTTAAAGCGACTGAGACTTGGCTGCTTTCGCACCGCCTGCTGATAGTAATTGAGGAGAGTCTGCTGCAGGACTCAAACACGACATCCGGTCGTGCAGTGTGTGCCCTTACCGCTGGGCTCTGACCACCAGTGGCAAGAAGCATACGTATAAGGGCGAGAGAAAAAAAGACAAGTGAAAATAAGACAAGACCTCATTGAGAAAGGAAGTGAGGGCGGAGGTGACCTCACTGGAAGAGCCACACTGGAACGAATCGCGCTCGGTACGGTCCAAAGGTGCAACGCGTCCGCTCACAGCCCTGCAGCTTGCGGCCCAAAGTAAAAGGCACCCGGTGCCGCCTTCCGGTCACCAACGCGACTGATCCGACCATTCTGCTCCGCCCAAGGGTGAAAATGCTCTATTGCCGGTCCTTATCGATCGGGTACGAGCCCGGAAGCAAGACACCAACGTCCACGCCCCACCCCCCCCCCGACGAAATCAAGTTTTTCCCAGAATATTCTCGGCAGCAGGCTTGCGAGTCTTGGTGTGTGCAGCCAGGCAAAACATGAACTTTCGTTGAGCGAAAAACCTAATGCCATTGTTAAATATAAATAATTAATTAAATTTAATTAAATTTAAATCTAAATTTCGCTGAGGCCGATGCAAGGATGCCGCAAGACGCTAGATGCGAGCGAGCGAGCTTTGTTCATAGGCATGCATGGCTGACGGAGACAATTGTCGCATCTTCTGCATGCCTCGAAGTTATGGCACGGCGGCCAGCAGTAATAGTTATCTATTCTGTGCGGAGCGGACGATTTGACTTGCTCTAGTGGACAATGTGCACTTCCAGCATTAAAGTGACAACCACGGTAGTGCGGGCTGCCGGCGGCGGCGGCGCGCGGTCATCAGTACGTGTACACTTTGACTTCTTGCTCTACCCAGAACTTGGCGCCCTCCATCCTAGGAAAAAAGGCAGCCTTTTGTTTCCTTTTCCAGCACTGGTGAATATAAATGCAAAGGCAAGCTGAAATATCATATCTAAATGTTAAATTTCACTGGAAAAATGAAGGAAAGAAATTACCAAATGTGAGATAGTACCAAACTTTGGAAGTATTTTTTAATCTGCTCTCTTGCACAGATTTTGTAGATTCCAAAAGAACTGCAAAACTGCCCATGGCAAGAGTGAGCTCACTTGCTAGGTCGGTGGACACCCAGCTTCCCTTGCAAAGTAAAGTTGAGCTTTCCGTGATTTTGTTATGAGCATTGGCCAGTAGTTAATGCATTCTGATTCTTTGCCGGTATGCATTTCGTTCTATATGATTTTTCTGTTCGATGAATAAGAGCAGGAAGCTCCGCTTTAGCTTTGACCTCGGCGTCAGCCAGTCAGCTTCGCAGGACTCACCTCATCGTCTCGCTTCAGGCTCCGAGAGCACACTGGACAGCGAGCGGAGCGGCTGGGCCGCGATAGCCCAGCAGGTAAGGTGCTCGCTCTTCACGGCCGAGGCCGTACTTTCGAATCCTGGGCAGTTTGGTGATTCTGTATTGCCAACTGCAAGCGGTGGGGATAGCCGACCAGGCTCTTCTGCCGCTATACAAACGAGGCTGTTAAATCAGCTAAGATACATATAGGCATAGCGGCGAAACCGGAAATGGATCCGCGTTGGCTCCGGCGGGGCTTTTAAATAAGCGACATAAGCGTCGTGGGCAGACAGTCTTTGAAAAAGCCTCCCCTTGGCAAGCGTGCCCTACTCTGGAAATTTACCTCCAAGCAGTTTTCAAGTTTAGGCGATCCGGTGCTGTATTTTTTCTTTGGCGGCCCTTGCCCTCTATAGCCGACATCGAACCTGGCGAGCTGTGGGCCTTGAGACTCGTCTTCTAATGCAAGCCGGGAGCTCTGGTAGCAGAGGTTCTGCCCGACTATTGAGCGAGCGGGACGTCGCACTTCCTGCCGCCGGAGCAGTTCGACGTAGGCGCCTTTCTAATTCTTCCCTTTGTTACTAGTTACTCCCGAACAGACAGACTGCCAGCTAAATTAAAGTCCGCCTCTTTGCCAGACTTGCCGCGAGGTCTGAACGCGTAGCGAGCTCGGTCCTCTCCTTCCTTTCCGACTGGCGCAGCTTCCTGCAGCGCATGCGCGGCAGGCCAGTTCGAGATGAGGAAAATAGGCAGGCTCGGGTCGCTTCGGGCCAACGGGGCTGGGAAAGGGCAGCTGCTAACCTCATCCGGAAAAAGGACAGCGACGACCGTGCCGACGGGATTGCTTGCCAGTGCTGCAGCTACCGCATTCCAGCTTTCTTCCGACCGCCGCCGTCGACTTCATCTTCGCGGCGACAAATGCCAGGCCTGAGGCTCAAAGAAAAAACGTTGCATCGCGATATCACCGTGAAGGCTCGTCGACGTTGCGGGGTATTTAAAAGGGCAGCTCCTTGGCTGGCTGGATATCAACCCCTTAGCTGCACGATCTGCCTAGACGATCCGTAATGTAATGTATCTCCTTCTGTAACCCCACAAAGTCATAAAGACCACGTGGGTGCTACGCAGGAGAGTTTTGTGTAGCGCACTCACAGCCTAAGCGGCTTTCGGTTCGCATTCGGCAGCCAACAGACTTCGTCTCACGAAACAAAGAGAAAGTGGGAAGCATAGCAGAGTCAGGAGAGCAGTTGAGGTTGTGAGTAGCATGGAAGTAGCAGCTCAGGACCGCTGAAAAAACTGAGCCACAGTCGGCAGCAGGAGAGCAGTTGTCGTTACGTAAGAAATCAGGAGTCATGCGCCGAAGCACGAAGCTTCAGGGGGAACAAGAAGAGTGCTAGACATGCTGAGGGGGTATGCTGGCTTCTAGAGCCTGCGAGCTCTGTCAATCGTACATGACCGAGCAGATGAAAACTGCTCCCGATAAACTCCACCTGCCTGCTGCCAGCAGCTGTTCTCGCTCAGCGTGTTTCGTGATAAAATACAGTTCATTTGTATAGCGCCCCAAGAGAGCTTAATCTCTATTCAGATGTTTCACATATGCTTCGGGGCTCGAGCCCACGACCTCAGCCAGACCTTGGTCAGGGCGAGCACCTTAGCCACTGGACCAAACCAGCTCGGCCTGCGATGATGCACTTCACTCAGCTGCCAGTCAGTGCTTTTAAATTGTCTACCTCTGCTACTACCATCGGTGGCTTGTTATTGGCGTGAAATTCGCTAAGGCAGCACGAAACACTGGGCTGAAGGACGCTGAGCTTGAGAACGCTGAACTGGAGGATGTTGAACCGGAGGGCGCTGAGCTGGAGGCCACTGAACAGGAGGACACTGAGCTAGAGGACGCTGAGCAGGATAATGTCGAACTGGAGGATCTCGAGCCGGAGGATGCTAAACGTGAGCATGCTAGAAATTTCCTATAGAGGTACCAGCACTGCATTCCGGTACCTCCATCTAGAGCCAATCTAGAAATGCTGTTTCACTGACTGTGTAAATCTCGAGGTTAGCAATGTGGAGTGACGTTCCCCAAAGCAGTGTTCCTTATCTACCCTTTGGTTTTCCCCAGCGGTAAGATGGCAGGGTGGGCAGGGCACAGCTGATGGACAAGCAGCACTTCTTGTGTGCTGCTACAGTGCACCCCATGTATGAATGTGGTATGGAAGGCATGGTGATACAGCTAACAAGCTTCCTTCTCTGTCTTCTATGCCTGAGCGATCGCTTCCTTCGATGCATTACTCTGGGCAAGGCCATCACTGCACTTTTATCTACCAGATGAGATTCAGCAGTATGGCAGCACTGTGGAAATAGCCCCACATGTGCTATTCGTACCTCTCGACAAGCCATAACCAAAGCTTGTAGCAGCCCATGTGCTTCCAAAGGGATTGCTCCGTGATGGAACACTAGGTAAGGCGGCTGCTTTTCACTATCTCGATCCCGAGGTCGTGGGTTCGAATCCTGCGGTGGATGATAATTCTGTATTGCCGCTGCAAGCGGTGGTGATATTCATAAAGACTCTTTTGTTGCTATACAAGAGGCTGTTAAATCAGCTAGTATTGCTCAGCTCTAACAGGTTGTCTTGCATCAGTTATCGCATCGTTTGTTTGCTCAGATTTCCTAATTGAATTAGACTTTAGGAGCATTGCTCTGCCTGCAGCAGCACTTCGTACAAATAACATGAAAGTAAGTTCAAGTTCAGTCAGCGCATTCACTGTATCGTATACGAACAAGGTAAAAAGAAGTCATTCCAAGCATGAAACCCTGGAGTGAAGGTCAACTTTGTGAGCCTGACGAAGCCTGCCCATCTCGGGTCTGGCTAGGCAATTGCTTGGGACGTATGCCAAATGTTGACATGCAGCCGCTAGGCAATTCGTAGAGCAGATTAGTCGGACCACTTCCTCGTAGTAAGAGTCCATTCTTATTTGGAGTTGTGCTGGCCATCAGAGCACAAACGTTCTCGGGGGGGGGCAATGCACTTAACCAAAACATCACATTTTTAAGCGAATTCTCAGCTAAAAACAGTTGAAAGTGTTCACCGTGTGCGGAATCTATAGGTCTTATCGCGTGCAGACCAGACAGCGCCTGCACACAGATGCAGACAATCCATTCTCCTAACATGCTTTAGAGATCAGCAAAAGACCGACCCAGCGCTGGGAAGGCTCGATGGGTTAGCCGACTACAGTGCGGACCAAACGTCATCGATCGGACTGCCGGCTCGAAGACGGATGCTTTATAAGTGTCTGCCGCGTGAGTCGCACATCTGGTGTGTGTGGGCGCCTTGCTGGGGAGCCACCGCCGCGTCTCCGCGCTGCTTCTTTTCGGCTTTCCTCCTTGCAGCTGCAGCGTCGGAGCTTGATTTCTTTCTCCATTTGGTTCGCCTGTTCTGGAACCAGACCTGAAAATAAAGCAGAGCCTCTGGCCTCGAGCAGAGCCCCTGACCTTTTGCCTGACTAACGGTAAATGCATCACACTTGATGCCACAACCAGACATGTCCCAATGCAGTTGACATCGTCGATGGAATTCTTTTGTTGATTCTAGTATGCAAGGCAACAGCGATGCATTGCTCGAGCAATATGTGGGGTTCGCACGTCACCGCGTACGTGCTCGCACGTTTCTCCGCGTGTGAGCTAAAGTGAGCAGCAGATCTGGCAGAACAGGTCGTTCTGCTAGAAGATGTACAGACGGATGCATTAGGGCATCGCAATCAGAGTCGAACTGCCGGAAATTGCCGATAACGCTTTCCCATGCCTTTTCACCAGCCGCGACCACCTTCTTCACTTCAGCTCTCCTTCCTTCTGCTTTATCACGTGCCAGCCTTCGTTGCCTGCGTTCACCGTATTCCGAAAGAGTGGGTGGGTGGGTGGGATACAAGTACGTAAGCCACTGTCGTCCCATGGCTTGCAGTCATGACCTAGGGCCAGGCATTCCACCGCCTCGGATCCCCGGACTCGGACCCTTACTGCTTTTAATTCGCGGCTCTCGGCACTTGCCCTGCTCCCCTGCTCCTCGTCGTGCTCCCACGTGACGTGCGCATCTCTTACCCTGCTCCAGGCGTTTCCTGGTGGCAGAAGTTCCCCGAAGGCTACCGCCCGGCTGCATTTCCACAGTTCCCACAGTTGTAGCAGACCCGTGCTACGGCTCACGAGAGAGTAGTTATTGACCAGATGTAGCCTAAATTGGCCAATAGCATGTGCATTTTACATTGGCCTTGGAGCTCTTAGCTCCGGCCATTTGCATTTGCCGAATTTGTTTACTGACACCGACTCTGTAGCAGCTGCGAGCATGTATAGCATTTATGCGATTGTGAACGTTTCCAGACGTATTGCACGAGCTGAAAGTGAATGTCGAGTTAGAGCTAACCTGCTTAAGCCAAGAACAAGCTAGCCACAACCTCCGACGTCTGTCTGCCGGCCTGAGCCAAGCAATATCTCGCGGTCGAGGGGCAGGGAACAGACAGCCGGTCAGAGCGCTCTCCCGGCTCTGCATGCGCTACTAGTGCTAGCCACTGGTGTGCACATTCGAGTTTCCAGCACGTTGCACCTATGCGCAATGTCCGGACGTGGAGTTTTCAGAGAAAATCTCTTCTCTGGCCACACTCTTGTCCTGTCGGCCATTCGGTTGCTTCCACTTCGGCTCTTTACCTCTCCAACACCAACGGTGCTGCCCGGGCGAATGCCCTGTTGCGAGGGAGAAGCCAGTGAGTGCAGCCTAGCCCTAGCTAGCAGCATTTCTCAGCTCTCCCCTTTTCTTCCCGGGTTCACATGCTTTCGCTGGGCCTGGTGTCTTTGGCCTGCTCGTGGATGAATCATCGCTCTGGCTGAATACTCATTAGACTGGGCAGTGCCAAAGGCAACTTCGTCTGGATGGCTCGTCCGAAGGAAAGCACATTTCCCTGGGCGTAGCGGGGGGGGGGGGGGGGGGCAGGGGCAACTGAAGCACAAGCATAAGTGGCTGCTTTGAGGGAAGTGTGCTCTTTTTTGCGGTGTGTCTGTGTGTGTGCGTGCGTGCGTGCGTGCGTGTGTGTGTGTGTGTGTGTGTGTGTGTGTGTGTGTGTGTAGATGCTCCTGTGCTCGTTTGCATGTTCATGCTAGTGAACTTTCGTGTTTCCACGAGCAAGCCTCTATGTGTGCGCGTGCGTGAGTGTGCGTGCATGTGTGTGGGGGCACGTGTTCCCTTTATTGCGTGTGCATGCGTTTTTGCATGCGCCTCCTGATCGAGGAACGTGCACACTTGTTCACGCAGTGTCATAGGTAGACCAATTTCAAAGAGTTCACATCCACCACAAGCGCATTTAATTATTACAAGCACAATTTCGCTGACGGTGCATGTACCTAGGCCCACCGAGCTCGCCGTGTCACGTGTGTGCAACTACTCCGGGTAAGCAGAAGATGAGCACTTGAGGGTTGAAATTTGAGGGCTTCGACGGCTCCAATCGGCACTCGCAGTTCGTTACTCGCATAAGCTGTCGGCTAAGAGGGTGCGAAAAGCCGAATAATTACGCGGCGTAATCATCCAGCGATGGCTTCGACGAACGCGAGGCTTGAAATGAAGAGAAGAGGTCAGACGCTACGTTGTCACTGCGTTTCCTTTCGTGCTGGCATGCAGTTTCCTTTAAGCCAGGACGTAAGCGTAGTCGCCTTCGAGGCATGTACCGTCTGCACCCTCTCCGGTGCCGCCGTTGCGACGCAGTTTGGACCGCTTCGAGGCTAGACTGATTCTCTCAAACGCAAATCTGCAATTCCTCCTTGCTTTCAAGATTCTCTTACATTACGCATACGGAAATTTCCCGTGTGGACGAGAGTGCAAGAGGGAGACCGCGATGCCTACGAACGAATCTTGTTCAGTAGAAACAGCTACTGGCTGACCGGGCGATCCGTAAATGCTCGTAGCTTTCGAAGTGGTTTTATTCAAGTGCTTACTCAGTCAGAAAGTTGGAATACCGTCAACCTCGTGACTAAATGCAAATGTCTCAAATCCTCGGCTTGATGGGACTTGCCAATGCCGATGCGGTATTACTAAGTTCGATTGACCCGGAAGAAGAGTCTTAATCGGAGGCCGAGAACCGAACTGGTGGGGGGATAGTAGTATAATAAGAAGTGCTGTACAAAAAAAAACCTTGCAGCAGTAACGTGTGCGATACTCGCTTCTGCAATACGACAATCGTTTGACTGAATGTACGTATCAACGCCGAATTGTTCTAACGTAACATAGAACACATAATCGAGAGAACTCCGTTCAAAATAGAAAATCCTAAGCGCTCCCCTACGCCGGCTGCCCACGAAACCCGCAGTTACTGAGAAATTATAGAGGAAAACTAGAGCGTTTATTCGAAACGAACTCGTCGGTTGCTCATAGAGAGGAATTAAGAGACAGTTGTGTCCCTCACGATTGTTGGTGAGGCCTTAGATTAGGGGACGGCTCAGGCCCTCACCCCGCTGTAGGAGAGCGAATAGCCTTCCCCCCTCGATCCCCTGACTCCGCCACATAGAGTACGGTGCTCGAACTCCACGATCCTGGTCGTGGAGTTCGAGTCGTGCTGCAGGCTTCAATCCTTTATCGGCTGCTGAAAGCGGGATGATAGCCCCAGTAGCCAGATAGCCCCAATAGCAATCCTGTATATGCGATCCTAATTCTGAAAGCGGGATGATAATCCTGAAATAGCCTTAATCCTTGAAAAATCCTTAATCCTGAAAGCGGAATGATTGATAGCTCCAGAGGCTCGTCTGCCGCAATACAAATGCGGTCGTTGAATTAGCTACCGTTTACAGTACTTGCCCTGTTCGAATGCAAGAGTGCTGATATCGCTTCGTGTCCAACGGCAACCTTACGCTTAGGTTAGCTTTACTAAATTCTTCGAGTATGAACCCGCTTTCTCGCACAGCATAGTACAGGCAGTGGTGGCTAACTGGATGAGAAAGAATTGCAAAAGTGCAAACCTGCGATTAAATCGTTCGTTTGAAGAGGAGCTGCGGTGTTCACAGTACGCAGTTCCGCTTACCTTGACTTGCCCTTCCGTCATGCCGAGGCTCCGAGCCAGCCGCGCTCTGTCCTGACCCGCCAGGTATCGCGTTTGCTCGAACGTCTTCTCCAGTGAGAATATTTGATGGCCGCTAAACGTCGGTCGAGTGTTTTTCTTTTTCGAAACGTCCCTTTGCTCCGCGGAGTCTGGAGAGAGCGACCGGGAGGCGTCAGCTAAAACAGGGCGACATGCGGGATCACGAAGCCCGGAGAAGGTTTCACTTGCCCAGCGTCGTTTCCTTACATTAACAGCGAGTTAATTTAATTAGAGAAAGTCTTGCAGAAAAAGCTTTAGGTATATTTTTGGGTCAATCAGCTCATGATTCTCGGAGGGCACCTTGCTTCAGGCTACATGCTAGCACACCTTAGAATCCTGTTGACGCTAAATGAATTAAGAAGCTAAACTTACTAGATGAAAGATTGAACCCTTGAATGGACCGTCGAGTGAGGCACCTTGAAAGTCGCAGTTGCGACAAAACACAACTTCTCACCGATAAGCTTTGGCTCCCCCTCAAGAAGCGTATCAACTTCAAAGTTTTGTCACTCACTTTTAGGTCCCTCAAATAGTTTTATCCATCTTACCTATCCTAGCTACTTCCCAATCAGGCCAGACATCGTAACAAACCTCAAATCCTTTGGAGACCGTGCATTTGGTTCGTATGCTTCCAAAGCCTGGAACTCACTCCCGACTTGCGTCACGACATCTCCTGACTTGACCACATTTAGAAAGAACGTAAAAACGCACATATTTATGACAGCATTTAGTGGGTTCCTATGATTCACCATTTATGTGCTTATGCGTGCTGACACTGTGCATGCTGCCGCTAACTACACTTGCATGCTGACCCTATGCATGTCACCCCTAACCATGTTATTCATGTTGTTTGTCAAGCATGATACCACTAACCATTCGATTGGGTTTCCTTTGCAGGAAATGTGAAGCGCCTAGAAAGAGATTTGGTTCTCGAGGGCGCTTTATCAAGTTTATAATTATAATAATAATAATTATTATTATTATTACCACCCTCCCTTTAACTCGTCGGGTAGCTGTGCTTCTAATTAATCTCAATTCCTACCAAAGCCTGGCTATTTAGTTCGTATGGTCTTATTTTGATGTCCATCGGTTTCCTGTAACGCCTTTATAGGCTGCAGATAATTTCGCTTTGCAGGTGTAAGACTTCGAAACTGAGTTGCAAAAGCACAAAGTGCACAGCACTGCACACAGCATGCAAGTATAGTGAGAAATGTAGCTGAGCTGTAAGAGAACAAACAGGAAGCACATATCATATGTCTAGGATAAGACATTTGCATATGAAAAGAAGCACTAGAAATCGCCTGGGCAAATATAGTCTAATTTTAGGGATGACGGCAGCCAAGTTAGTCTGTTCAAGCTTCTTGCAATCTCACGGAGTCACGTAGACCGTGCCGTAGCGAAACTAGTTGCTGAGATAGACCCTAGCACGACCCCACTCGCGCTTAGAAGCCCGCTCAAAAATAGAGCCATTGCGTTCATCTAAAGAACCTGTCATACAGCTTTTTTAATTTATAGGTATAGAAACGTTCAGTCATTCGCATTTTCTGTGAAAATATATCAATTTAATTGGTCAATATATATATATACAATATATATACAATATATGTATATATAGTATATATATATATATATATATATATATATATATATATATATATATATATATATAGATGTATGTATGTATGTATGTATATATATACAATATATGTACATAATGTATTTGTATGTATACGTACAATATATTACTGTATATCGACTCTCTCTCTCTCTCTCTCTCTCTCTCTCTCTCGCCTCTGTTGGGCCGCGAGTACACACGTCGAGCATCCGAGGGAAGTTTTTAAGTGAGACTATATTTGGCGAAGGTAATAGAGCTATCACACTAGAGACGAAATCTCTAAGGGGATGGCGATTAATTGGGGCGAACCTGCAGGGTGCTGCAAGTTAGATTTGTAAGATTTACCGGTGAGGAGGCCAACTCGATGCGATCACTTAGAAATTGTTCTGCGAAAGCCAACGTAAATGGAAGCCTTTAACTTCCCTCTGACCCTCATGTCTCCCCTGGCTCCACCGCTAGTGAGCTGCGAGTGCGCGAGAGCACGCGACCAAGGGCGCGATTCAGATCCCCGTCGTTCTCGGTACGCGGTAGTAATAATTGTAAGACATTCGCTTAGTGCACCGAACAAAACGAAACTTTACGTGAGCAGCAGTAAATGAAGCGTATCAACCGGCTGGCACTGACGCGCGAGAGAAGCGCCCGCACGCTCAAGCAGGCGACACCTGCAGCGTTTCTCGCTCACCTCCGCGCTGCCAATCGTAGACGTAGCTGTACCTCGGGTCGGGCTGTGCCTCGGCGCCAGCGCTGCTTTGCCAGTAGTAAGGAGGAGGCCGCTCGACCTCGAGCGACGACTTGTCTGCCACCGCCGCCAGCGCTACGCCGTGGCCGATTTGCTGGATCGCTCCGAAGCCCGAGGCCGTCGCGGCCGCGTCACCGAGAGGAGTCGGCGCGGGGGCGAACTGCTCGCCCCTGGCGGCCGGCGCCGCGGAGTAGCCCGTAGCGTCAGGCCGCCGGCTCAGTATGTCCGAGATGCCGTGCGGAGTGGCGTGACCACTGGCGCCGATAGCGGGCGGCTTTGCTCCGGCGGCGCCAACGAACGAGTAGCCGAAGCTCGCCGCATGGCTGCAGGCAAAGTCGCCGAGGCCGCACAGCGCGGCGGCGGCGGCCGCCGACGACGGCACGCCGCCGCCGGTAAGGCTGCCGAACGAGCCTGCGCAGTAGCGCTGCTGCTGCTGCTGCTCGCCGCACATGTCCGATAAGCCGAAGAATGACCGGTGGTCGTACGGCGACAGGTGCTCGAAGCCGCCTCCCGCCAAAATCGACTGCTCGGCCGCGGCTCCGTAGTCGAGCAGTCCTTGCATGGCGGCCGATCGCTGACTGTCCGGGGCTCGTCTCGTCAGCTTCGAGGCGCCCTTGACTGTGGCGAGGCTTTCCAGACGAAGGTGCCGTGCAGCGCTTGGCTCGCCTCGACGCTCTCCAACAGCCTTAGCCGGACAACCCCAGCGGCTGGCTTTAAATTTCGGCGACACGCTGAGCGGGCCGTGGTCATCCAGGGTGAGAGTTCATAGGGCGCCTCGCCGCGATTGGTCGCAGAGAGCCGACCAATCGGAGTCAAAAATGTTCGTTTATGGATTGCAGCATGCATTGCGAGCGCCGCTACCTAGTGCGGGCGATGATGGGTCATAACCCTAGCCCTCCTCATTCGCAGCGCGACCGCTTCACATTCAGCCTAGAGCTCACGTGGCTGTTAGCTTCGCGGTCGCTGTCCAGGTCGGCTTCGAAGAGGACTGGTAATCTGATTATCCACCGGATAGCAAAGCTAGTAGAGGAATGCCTCATCGGTTGATTCAGGAAAGGCTGCCATCGCCCGCAGAGGTTGAGTTCGCCGCTGCAGTTATCATTGTAGATTTGTTTGAAAAGAATATAAAGAAAAGGCAAATAAGCATTTTAAAAGCTCTTATGGGAAATTGCATTGTACTATGTAGTGTCCGCAGTTACTGGTGTGTGTGCTCGCGAGTGTGTGTACGTGCGTGCGTGCGTGCGTGTGTGTTCTCGCGAGTGTGTGTGTGTGTGTGTGTGTGTGTGTGTGTGTGTGTGTGTGTGTGTGTGTGTGTGTGTGTGTGTGTGTGTGTGTGTGTGTGTGTGTGTGTGTGTGTGTGTGTGTGTGTGTGTGGAGTTGCGTATTCTGAGACGGCCGTTACGAGTTTGTCGGCGGATTTCATAAGCAGACGCGCGGCATCTTCTGCGTAGACCAGGGTTGCGCTACGGCTACAACGCATAAGTATCCCATGTCCAAAGAACGCCTGAACGCCTCAGGTTAACTCGAGCATAAGAGCGGCAGCCATTTTTATTTTGACCGGTGTGTGTGCGCGTGCTCGCGCGAGATGAGCCCCAGTGTTTTGATTAGTCGGCTGATCCAACGAGGAGCCAAAAAGTAGAAACAGCTTTACCTTCACCAGAGTTGGCTCCTCCTCCAAAATGTGGTGACATAGTACCTCAAACCAGAGGCTAATCGGTCCAAAATCTGCACCGATATAGGAGGAAGTTCGTCAGTGTAAATGCAGCTTAAGACTGCATGGCGAGGAAGCTGCGTAGCGTTCGACAACCTGACGTCACTAATGAGAAATAGACATTGGCGAAGATGTGAGCAGCGAAAAGCTGGTCCTAGATCGTCGAAGAACTCACTCCCACGATTTTTACGCAACGGCACAGAACTTCCTGTTGCCGACTGTGGCTCATCCTGTCCAGCCGTCCTGAGCTGCTACTCCCATGCTATTCACTCTCTCGCCAGCCCTCCAGACTCAGCTGCGTTTCTCGCTTTCTCTTTGTTTCGTGAGCTTAAGTCTGTTGGCTACGTAGTAGGCACCGAAAGCAGCAGAGGCTATGGGTTCCCTACAATAAAAGTTTTCTTGCGTAACACTCACTTAGTCCTGGTGGCTTTGTGGAGTCACAGACGGAGATGAATTACGTTGCATTTCGTTCTCGTCCCGTTTGGGCAGTGGCGATATACGAAAGCGGGAGGCCATTTCTGCAAAGGCGTGACCGCAGCAGTTCGGCCGCTGGACGTCTGCTGACTTAGGAATGAGGAAGCACTACCATCTTCTCAGTCCGACACTACCGTCCGCAATCGCTAGCCCGTGAATCCTGTGCAATCGAAGTAGCAGAGTCAAGGTCTGACGAAAGAGCCGGGCGATTGGTCGCGACAATTCAGACGATGGTAGTCAGTCCGTGCGGGCTACATTTAAGAGCGAGACACGGGATCGCAACTATTTTCCGCAGACAGTTGTCGTGCCAAGACATAATGAAAGAGCGGGTCTTTCAGTGGTCTCACCCTAAGCAGTCGTTGCGAAAGAAGTCCGAGTAGGAATATCTTGCTCGCTTCACCGAAGGAGATCGCAATAAGTACGTCGATATTAATAATATTAACACATTTGCACAGCACACTATGAGAACTAAATATCTTTCTAGGCGCTTTACATACTCTGGAAATGAAGAATGTCAATTGGTAAGTGTTAGCCTGTTCAGTGTCAGAACGCATACGCATCCAAAAGGCGATTCACGCGAACCAAGCGAACGAATGCTGTGAGTAAAAGGCTCGTTTGAACTTCAGCTAACAATAATTGTAATAAGAAAATATTGCTTAGCGCTTTCAGAGAGCTTGGCCTCTTTCTAAGAACTTTGGATATGCTGTGAGGGAAGTACGTCAATATGGTTAGTGAAAACTTGCACAGCATCAGTACGCATAAGCACACAAAGAAAACCTCTATCAACATTCTACTTGTCAAGACCAAGTAAAGACAGATGCCGGGAATGGTATTTTATTCTGTCAAGCTTTGTCGTCTTTGGTCGCATAGAGGTACAGCCTTACAGTAACGGCCGCCTGTTTCCATCTCCACGTATACTCATCCGGTCCTGTCCGCCACCACCGGAGTTTTGCTGGGCAACTATCGACGCAAGAACATCGCACATACATTCAGCATCGAGATAAAATTTTCAAAAGCATTTGTCAGCATGCACTCAAACGCATGCTTTATCGGCTGTTACGAGGCTCCAAAAAAAGGTGTCCCAGATATGGCCGATGGCATTTCTCCTCGCCGTTCTTCTACTCCTCCTTCTAGTTCTCCGCTTCCACCTCCTCCTACTCCTCTCCCCACTCTTTCTGCCTGGCGCAGAGGCGGCAGCGTTCATCCGTCATCGTGAAAATTTCCTTTTCTCACACTTGAACACTTTAAAGTAAGATACTAGTGCCACACAGCCCTGTCTCGTAGGTCGAAAGAAGCGGCGCATGCTCCAAGGTCATAAGGTCATATAGCTCGGAGCTAAGCTCGGCATAAAGACCCTGCAGCGGCGCTGCGGCGTGTCTGAGCCGTCCACGCCCGCAGCAGCCTTGAGATCAGGTGGGCGTACACTGCAATATTCGATCAGACTGACTCTTCATCAGTTTTCTTCTCTCAGCCTTCGAGTCAAGTATGGTCAAACGTATACTTAACCCCAGCCAGCTATTACTGCCGACCATCGAGGCCGTGATAGCCCAGGAGCTAAGATGCTCGCTCTATACAGCCGAGATCGTGAGTTCGAATCCTGCAGTAGGGCATTCTGTATTACGAACTGCATGGGGTGGTGATAGCCATTTAGGCTCTTCTGCCGCTATAAAAACGAAGCTGTTAAATAAGCTAATATATATATATATGTGTGTGTGTGTGTGTGTGTGCGTGTGTGTGTGTGTGTGTGCGTGTGTGTGTGTGTGTGTGTGTGTGTGTGTGTGTGCGTGTGCGCGTGTGTGTGTGTGTGCGTGTGTGTGTGTGTGTGTGTGTGTGTGTGTGCGTGTGTGTGTGTGTGTGTGTGTACATATACGCAGTTTTGAAAATCAGGCACTGCATCAAAATACCCGGGGCCTCAGGTCTTTTCTGGAAAATTGCTTAGCGTAACCATACTTTAATTTACCGACTGCTTATGACAACAGATTCTGCTCTGCTTGGAATGTCGAACTCATTTCACCACAAATCTTTTGCAATGGTATCATTCTCTCCTTCTGCAGACTCTGGCACTTCCTATGTAACCATGCAACTCTAATATTTCTATGAAGGAGGGAGCACATCATCCAGGAGATGCCGCTGCCATCTTTGCCGCCGTTCTAGTCTTACGGGTGCTACGTAATGCCGAGCAACGGCGGCAACGACTAGTTAAGCTGCGAAGTCGTCGCTGCGTCCAATGTTCTCTGAAAAGAGTTAATAGTAGCCGACGGCTTTATTAGCTCTTTTTTGGAAAACTTAGGAGGCTGCAAAGATAATAAGTGATGCACTCAAATCGTAATGAACACCGATTGTTGCATATAAAGCATTCTGAAAAGTCATTTTGCGAATTGCTGCTGCGAACTACGTCTGGCTTGAAAAACCACTACAAAGACCTGCCTCGTCTTTGCACGCACGATCTGAGCTTAGGGTACGTGCGTGTCGGTTGGTTCAGCGATGTACTCAGCAGAAGCAGTTAAATTGCCAGAGCGCGACGCGACGCTTTCAAGCGAGCAGCCTCGCCGTCTCGCCACTCACGGGCCCATGGACAGGAGGGGTGGGGCCGGCGCACTGGAAGGTGTTGATCGAGGAGCGGGCACCAGCTGGTGGCGTGCACACCTCCGGCGCCCGTCCAGCCCGGCAGCCCTTACGCAGTGGCTCCTGAGCAGCCCCGTTCGTTGATGATGTCAACAAACAGTCACGCTATTGACTAGTTATTTGCCACCATTTGGTAAAAGGAATAGATATAATAGGTTCGATCCGGCCGAGTGGCGAGCAGAGAACGGACCGTCCGCTGCGGCCGGAGTGGCCGCAGCGGAAGTGCCCTGCATCTACCGTGACAAGACGAGGGTTCGGTTGTGTCTGAACTCAAGATGAATTGACCTCACAGCTGGCCAGCAATTGGGCTGGCCAGCAGTTGCAACAACCCCAGCAATTTCTGCTTGGACAGATCTAAAGAGGCTTCCTTCCTTACTGGGCTGCGACAGCCCAAGAGATAAGGAGCTCGCTCTTCACAACCGAGGTCGTGGGTTCGAATACTGCAGTGGGCGATCCTTTATTGCCAACAGCAAGCGGTGGTGGTAGCCGGTTACGGCTGTTCTACCGCTACACAAATGAGGCTTTTAAATCAGCTAATACACCCACCCACACCCACACACACACACACACCCACACACACACACACACACACACACACACACACATATATATATGCATATAAATATTAGCTGATTTAACAGCCTCATATATATATATATATATATATATATGTATATATATATATATATATATATATATATATATATATATATATATATATATACATATATATATATATATATATATGTATATATATACATACATGGCCGATTGCATTCCACGGGTAGCTTCGAGATGGTTTTTCAGAGGGAAGCTATCGCGTTTTCCTCAGATGGGACTAGATTGGCTCAAGTCTCGCAGCATCTGCGTACAGCTTTCAGGTTCGGTTGACAAACGTCCAATTTTTTTTTATAAATACGGGCTATCTGACGAGGGAGGTAACAAAGTAACTGCTTATAGACTGATCCTGAAAGTATCGGGTCCACACTGTTCAAATAAGAACTGCGGCCGCCATTTACTTTCCAGACAGTTCTACTGACTATTGTGGGTTGCATGCCTTTGGCGGGCAGCCTCAACTTGTTGAAATACGGGGGGCTGCCAAACTTTTTTTTGGGGGGGGGGGTTAGGGGTAGAGGACTGTATAGCCCACCGGGCTGTTCGTGTTCGGCCAGCAGAATCGGGTCTTCTTCCAAAGAAAGCGCCGCCGTCTTCTTTTTAAGAACGCCCCCTATCTACGCACGAAGAGGCGGGCGGCATGGCGGCGCCTTCGGTACCGTACTTGGAAGTTCGTCTTCTCTGGAGAGGGCCGTCGGGTGGTAGAGAGAGAGGAGCCCACTCTCTGGCGCCTCAGCTTCCGCCGACTGCGCCGCGACGGTGGCAGAGGCTGCAGCCTTTGCATCTAGCGGCTGCTTTGGCTGCTAGCGCTGCTGAGCACGTGCGCAGCAGCGTTAGCAGCCGAATTCGGAGAAACGGGAAACTGCTCGCTGCTGCGGCTACCCGTCCTTCACGTGCGTGCAGCTCGCCAGCGTGCAACGTGTGCCAGGCTCGGTCGGATGGAGCTCAGCCTCCGCAGCCGCGCCTCCGCAGCCTCCGCAGCGACCCAAGAAGTTTTTCGCCAGTTTTTAATAATAATAATAATAATATTGCACTTGATAAAGCGCCCTCAGAGAACTTAATCTCTTTCTAGGCGCTTTACATTGGCTGCAAAGTGATACACAATAGAATAGTAAGTAAAATCATGCTTGAAAAACAAACAAAATGAATAACATGGTTAGGGGTTACATGCACTGGGTCAGCATGCAAATGTGGTTAGTGGCAGCATGAACAGTGTCAGCACGCATAAGCACATCGAGGACGAATCACAAGGACCCACTAAATGCTGTCCTAAATAGGTATGTTTTTAAGTTTCTTTTAAATGTGGTCAGGTCAGGGGATGTTCTGATGCAGGTCGGGAGGGAGTTCCAGGCTGTGGGAGCATACGAGCTAAATGCACGGTCTCCAAAGGATTTAAGGTTTGTACGAGGTATTTCTAGACTGTTGGATTCCGAAAAGCGAGTGGTACGATGCTTTGCCTGATGGGGTAGTATCTCTGAAAGATAGGCTGGAGCCATAGAATGAAGAGACCTAAAAGTTTTTCTCCCTAACGCAGCGCCCCCCCCCCCGACTTGGCGAACTTTTGTCACGCACGGCGAGCACAGCAAAAAATCCCCCTTCCTACCTCCCCGCCGCTTCGAAAGTTCCATGCATACTAACCGCGAAGCAGCGCATGGCCGCCAGATAACCATCAGCAATCTAGATAGCCGTTAACCGCACGCACATTAGTTCCGACTAGCTAATCTAGTCACCTTTCAGCGATCCGATCAGCGCGCCTATTTAGTATTAGTTTCTCGCGCCGAGAGCGCTGACCGTTTGCATATTGATGGAATGAGTGGCCTGCAACGAGCGTTCGCTGTCTCTGTCTCTCGTCACGCGCGGCGGGCGGGCGGTGTCTCGTCAAGCCCGCGAAGCGAGGCTCAGGAGGCGCCCCTTACCGCGCTGCTCCGGAGCGCAGCCGCAGTGCAGCGTACGGGCTGCTCTGCGCCAGCGAGCTCGGCTGACGAGAGATCGCAATTTCAGCTCAGCTCGTTGGCACAATCGAAATAGCCTACGTTGTGCTGCGATGAAACGGCTATATGACCGTGGCTCCTCCGAAATAATGTGAACAGCGAGCAACATTCAGGGGCCCTAGCCAATTCACATCGCCATCCGCCGGGTGGGTGCAAGGACTGGACTGCCGGCGCGACCTCGGTTCGGCAGACTTGGCCCCGGCTTCAGCGCCCGCCTGAAAAAGCTCCCACGGAATGCGAGCCGCAGCTGAGCTAGCAGCTCGCCGAGTTCTCACGCCGCCGGTCTAGTATCGGCTTGCACCGCGGGACGATACCGAACTTGCAATGTCGCTCAGAAGCAGCGACGTCAGCAGGAGCGTCGCCGTCGAACGGTGCCGCCAGCCGAACTCTCGGCGTCTTTGCCGGGGCTCAGGCGAAAAGAAGAGGCGTTCAATCGAGATGACAGCCCCGATAGCTACAGCGCATAGTAATCCGAATTCTCCGCGCTAAATGGCGACTGCCAGCAATTCGGGGGCGCCGGGGAACCCTTGCGATCGCCCGTAAGTGCCGCTTTATCGGCGGCTCAACATTAGCTCTTTTGTGAGGCTGCTTTGCTGGCTAGCGTCGCTCTCTCTCTCTCTGATTAATGGCCGGCGGACCGAACAGTCGGAAGCATCCGGCGAGTCCGCCCGGCAATTTGCCAGCTCATTAAAGCAGACAGGCTTGCTGACACAGTCTGGCTGCTGCCACGGTTTCACTCTTCGAGACGACGTCGAGCGATTGGGGGGTGGGGTGGGGTGGGGAGCTAGGTTCACGCTTGGCTACGGCTCGCTCTGCCACTTCAAGTGAGCTCCGAGAGGCCATTAGATCGGCTCCAGACACGAATCCAGTTAGGTGGCTTTCGACCTCGAGCGGGGCGTCCAGGGTTGGAGCCGGAGCGGTGCAGTGAGTGTGTAACTCGGTGCTGCAACGATCTTTCGAATTGAAGAAAGCCGAGGCATGGCCGCCGAGTTAGACGTCATTCAGCTTGTCGTGTCCGGCAGGCGTGGTTCAACGCCTGAGCAGCCGTAATCCGACATAACACGACTGCTGTTTCCCTCAAGCACTGACTTTGGCCTGTGAAGCCACTTCGTGTATATCTTGAATTGCTCTGCAGCCACACCCAGGTAGTTATATTTAGTGCAGTAGTAGCAGAGGCCCTAAGTAGAAACGTCTCATTGCAGTTGTTTTTTTTTATGTTCCAGTACTGAAAACTACAGCTAGTCCATTCATTTGTGAAATCCTGTCAAGACTTCGGAAATTCGCTACCGGAAGGCAGGCTTTCATGCCTATGCAATAAGATGTCTGTGGATGGTGCAAAACTCTGCAGATAATGTTCCAACCTGCACTAGCTTCCCATCAAGCAGCACATCAACTTTCACGTTCTGTCACTCACTTTTAGGTCCCGTCGTTCTCTTGCTCCAGCCTATCAGAAATAATTTCTCGTCAGGGTTCTTATCTATTACACGGTTAGCTTAGCTATGCCTCTAACCAATCTCAAGTCCTTTGCAGATCGTGCCTTCAATGGTTTTGCTTCAAAGTCAGGAATTCGCTACTGATCGGCATCAAAACTTGCCCTAGTATGAAGACATGTTGAAGGAAGCTAAAACCATCCTGCTCCTTGAGACATTTGCTCTGTTCGAGTGAGTTGTCCATATGTACTCATGCATGCTGAAATTGTGCATGTTCATCACCAATCAGTCGACATGCTGCCTTCCTGTGTATGTAGTAAAGTGCTAAAAAACAGATTTAGTTGTCTTAGAGTAATATAAAAATGTTTAATTAATACTACTATTACTGCACTTGGCACTAACTTTTTTCGGAGCTATTCAAACAAAATGTAGCAACTATTCGAACACATTGGGGAGTATCTTGGTATTCAAAATGAACACACACAATATTTACCAAGTCCCGAGTGTTAGAAGATCTCCTGCCCCCTCAGGCTACCCGGTGGCTTCCCATATTGCCGTGCTGCCCATCATAATATCGCTGCCATCGAGCTTCCAGAAGAGCTCACGCTCGTTCCATGGCAAGCTAAGAGCACTGAGGCAGTGCTGGTCGTTCCCATTCCTAACGCCTGTGTACTTGGTAATCTTTCGATATGAGGCCTTCTCGAAGGTCATAACAAGCTGATACTAGCCTCAGTGCCCCTGTCAACGGTCGCCTGCTGCTACAAATGGTCCAAACGGTCTAGGACATGCTGGTCATGCTGATCATCATCCTCATCACCGGACGGCAGCGGCTGAGTGAGAGCTTTCTATTGCTGTCAAGCAGAGATGCGAATTCGCACAACCCTTTGCTGACTACATCACAACAGGGAGGGTAGGTATTGAATGCAACACAGAGCTCACTGAAAGAGGGCAGAACAATTCTGAACAGAAGATGAGATGCTAATGGCGCCTCCGGTACATAATAATAATAATAATAATAATAATATTGCACTTGATAAAGCGCCCTCAGAGAACTTAATCTCTTTCTAGGCGCTTTACATTTGCTGCAAAGTGATACGCAATAGAATAGTAAGTAAAATCATGCTTGAAAAACAAACAAAATGAATAACATGGTTAGGGGTTACATGCACTGGGTCAGCATGCAAATGTGGTTAGTGGCAGCATGAACAGTGTCAGCACGCATAAGCACATCGAGGACGAATCACAAGGACCCACTAAATGCTGTCCTAAATAGGTATGTTTTTAAGTTTCTTTTAAATGTGGTCAGGTCAGGGGATGTTCTGATGCAGGTCGGGAGGGAGTTCCAGGCTGTGGGAGCATACGAGCTAAATGCACGGTCTCCAAAGGATTTAAGGTTTGTACGAGGTATTTCTAGACTGTTGGATTCCGAAAAGCGAGTGGTACGATGCTTTGCCTGATGGGGTAGTATCTCTGAAAGATAGGCTGGAGCCATAGAATGAAGAGACCTAAAAGTGAGCGACAAAACCTTGAAGTCAATCCGTTGCTTGACTGGTAACCAGTGCAGGTCGGCGAGAAGTGGAGTAATGTGGCAACTGCGACGCTCACGACAGACAAGCCTAGCTGCAGAGTTTTGCACCAGCTGCAATCGCCTGATCGCACATGCTGGTAGGCCAGTAAGCAGTGAGTTGCAGAAGTCGAGACGAGATGTCACGAATGCATGGACCAACTTGGACGTGGTATCCTTATCTAAACAAGCCATATCCGAGAGCTCGATCGGGCTCGTTGCTGGCGTACGAGCGCACCACTCAATCTTGATAGCTGGAGCCAATGAATCACGTGCTGCCCAAATGATCCGACTATGTCCCAAAAGATACCGCGTGACGAAACGGGAGTGCCTCGGCATCCCCGCTTGTAGTTGCAGCTGCATATCAGTCACAGGAGCTGCATTTCACTTTACAGCAAATGTAAAGCGCCTAGAGAGATTAAGTTCTCTGAGGGCGCTTTATCAAGTGAATTATTATTATTATTATATTATTATCGTATGGCTGATGAGCCCTATCTCACGAGGAAGCCATCTCTCTCCTAGCGACACGTCTTTACATCTCTCTACATACTCGCAGTCAACTTTCCTCATCTCCCCAGGATTGACTCAACGTGGCTCTCTCGATGATAGCAGTTGGTGGTAGGCTGAGATGTAAGAGCATTGGTGAATGCTAAGTTTGACGATCTCAGAAGTACATTCACTACTAGATTCAATTGGTGAAATGGCTGACGAGGTTCTCGACACCAGCAGCCCAGCAACGAAGGTCAGCTGCCTTGGACTGTCCCACTTCGGCACACATGACAATATCACAAGAGCAATAATGATTAGTTCTTATAGGCGATAAAAAAGGCCCGAATACGGTGTCGTTTAATGACACATAGGAGCTCTGTATGTGCTTGTAGCTGTGGCAAGCTGATACAAGGCTTGCCGCCGAAACCGGAAGCGATACTGGCAGCACAAGGCTATTTATGGCGCGAGCGTCAACCAGCAGCTGCATCGTCAGTAGAGCGCTGACGGCCATAATGGCTACCCGCCAACGCGCCGGCTGAGCAGCAACACATGCAAATGTTGCTGCTGCTGCAACAGACCGAGCTCGTGGGGCCAACACGGCGGCTGAGCAGCAACGGATGCAAGTGTTGCTGCTGCTGCAACAGACCGAGCTCGTGGGCGACCAGTCGGGGATGCAGTGTATCTAATGAGTGGTCACTAACTCATGAATGAGGCCATCGGGTCGTCCGATCGCTGCTGCTTGCGGCGCCAAGCCTCCATTTCTGCATCGGTCGGTGCAGCCACCTCCGACATGCTGTTGTACGGTTGTTTGCGCTCGCCCTGACGAAGTAGCTCGCTCACTGCCTTCTCCGCCTGTTCCTGCTTGCGCATGGCCTGCAAGCAAATGGCACGTGTCCGAAGGCGATGAGCGTCGTCAACATCACGGCAAGCGAAATGTGGGTAAGAAAGCCAAATGGTCAAGCCTACTTCCGACACACGCACGCACGCACGCACGCACAACCTCCTTACAAACATGCACCCTCGACTTACCTCACGGACTTTCTTCTCCTTCCTGGCCTCAGCATCGCTCGATTCGCTATCACTTTCACTGCTGCTGCTATCACTGCTGCTGCTACTACTTTGCCGGGCCTTCTTCTGTGACCTGCGCTTCTTAGCTTTCTCTTTCCTCTTCCGGTTTCGCTTGGACGTCTCACCAGGTTCCGCCTGCCCCTGCAGAATTAGAGAGCTCAGGAACACATACTTCAAAGCAATAGCCCCGGAGTGCTTCGCAGCGGTGACCAAAGCACTTGCAGGCATGTCTAGCCGTGATTGGGTGGGCACTGATGCAATGATTGGGTTAAGGAGAACGAATGCAAAGCAAGTCTGGACAACAAAAACGCAAGCCATAGCTATCCCAAGAGAGCACTTCCTGACACAGCCGAAGCACTGAAACTCGGGACTGCATTGCCACCCTTTACCAGATGCCGACAAAGGTTTTCTAGTACGTCAATAACGAACTGTCTGCTGGGACTCTAAATCATCCCTGGGTCGTTAAGTGCAAGCACCTTCCAGGACAGCATTCTGCCCTGAGCAAGATAGGTCATTAGGAAGTCTCGCTCCTCAGTTTCTAACCACTTTAAAAGCCATAAGCAAAAACTCACACCTTCAAACACAAATGGGTCTGCCTTACTCGCCAATTCTTTTGTTGATCAAACTGCTTGCGCTGCAGATGTTAACGGCAGCCTGGAGAAATGGCGATGCTCACGTTCCTGCGAAAACTAATACTGACACTGAACTAAACAGCAACCACGACACACTCCTGCAAGAGACTAACAGACTTCCAGAGACTTCCTTCCATTAAAGACAGCCGTTGCTATATGTCACTACTACGGCTGATATCGAGGAAAAAAATTTCAAGTAGTGGAAGCACCCCTTAGAAACCATCTCCTTGGGTAGTGATGTGCCAAGCGGTGGCGGCAAAGGCAGAGCTGCTGTACTCCACTTTCAGTGTTGCACGAATCGAACGCGCCAAGTAACAAAACAGCACCAAGTAATGGAACAGCACCAAGTAACGATACAGCACCAAAGATCCGGCAAAGAGCTGTGAGCCAAAAATACGTAACATGCATAGAAACTTCGGTGGCCACGTGGTTTACGGCTCAGTTTGGCACGACTTGACAACTCGCCACAGCATAAATCAGCAATGAGTGCCTACGTTCTTTGTCCTTTATGTGCTAATGCGTGCTGACACTGTGCATGCTGCCACTAACCATACTTGCATGCTGACCCTGGGCATGTCACCACTAACCATGTTATTCTTGCTGTTTATTGAGCATACAACAACTAACCATTCGATCATGCTTCCTTTGCAGCAATTGTAAAGCGCCTAGAAAGAGATTTGAGTTCTCTGAGGGCACTTCATCAAATGTATTATCATTATGCACTCCATCAAATGAATTATAATTATTATTATTATTATTATTATTATTATTATTATGAGGTCGAGCTGGCGTGGTTCTGTTAGGGGGCCAAGACGTCATCGGCCACGAGTCGAGCAAGTCGGTGGCAGCAGCCGAGTTCGAGCACGCTGAGTCCAGACCGCACGGTTCAGGGTCGGTGACGAGAGCACAGCAGTCACCATCTCGGCTGCGTCCAGGCATGCGAGAACAAGCAAACGGCAAGAGCGCGCCATTTGCGAGTCTCAGCCATCTGCGTCTGAGGTTTCAGGCAGCTGAGTCAGCGCAGTCGGCAATCGAGGCAGGTATTAAGCTGCAGTTAACAAGGCAAGTCAAACCGCTGCAGGACGCAGCGCTGCACCGCTGCCACCCTACCGCTTCGCTGGGCACGCACATCGAAACCAATGATTTAGCTGTGCAAAGGAATTAAACACGCTTCGTGAGACATGACGGCAGCGCAGTGTGCTTTCATGGCTGCTCCGTTTGCTATGATTAAGCTGGCCTGTAGCATCCGCTTGACGACAGGCGTCAGATAGTGGAGTAAATAAAAGCATTATAAAACGAACGAAGACAGCTGGCTTTTCTCAAGCAAGAATTGAGACCAGGTTGCACGGGAGACAGAGAAACAGTGATAGAGAGAGAGAGAGAGAGAGAGAGAGAGAGAGAGAGAGAGAGAGAGAGAGAGCAAGAGAGAGACACGAGCAAGCAGACACGGGGAGAGAGAGAGAGAGAGAGAGAGAGAGAGGGGGGGAAGACACAAGAGGGAGAGACACAGGAACAGTAAGCAAGAGCCATGGGACAAATCTAACGGTCGCCCAAGGTGATGCAGCTAGAAATGAGAACTCGAACTGCAAGGCAGAACCAACAAGAGCCCGAACAGGACAATGAAGTGCGGCAATGAAGCCAGCTAACCAGGCAGAGCATTCCCTGGGAAGAGAGGCAAAGCAAGAAAGGTGCATCCTGCCTCACCCCATGGCGACGACATTTCGACATGCATCAACACGCTGCTACTCTCAAGTCTTCAAGACTCGGTCCCCCCTCCGGCTAGCACTCAAGTCATTCGGAGGCTACTTGGGCTAAGCTCCTGAAGCCATACACAAAGTACAAGGGACACCGGATCTGAGTGGACGGTATGCTCTCTCCGACTTTGCAGGTGACTGTGGAACCCCTTGCATGATTGCTTATGCTACGATGTCTACAGCCTGAGCTTAAAGATAAAGGTCTGCTGGTTTAACAGCCTCACTTGAATATGGTCAGAAAAGCTATAGCGGTTCTAACCCCAAACTTTTAGCACTAGGATAGTCAGCTGCATGACTCGCACCCATGAAAACGAGCACCTAACCCATAGGCAAGCCATGGGTTTGGATAACCCTTCTCCTTCAACTTTACTTCATGGATATCTCACCTAAGAGTGCTTCTCTCAGTGCGGTGTGGCTAAGGCTTGCAACAGCACAGGTCGGTAACGAGAGATGCGCCTACAAACCTCCAGACAGATAAAGCAGACCGATAAGACAAATGCCTGCTAGCGAGACCAATAAACTCAGCTGCCCTGCAGGGTGGTCGTGCAAGCAGTGTGACGATGAACTGATTGGCTGTTTTCAGACTCGGCCGAGATTAAGTACGTATGCCCAGCCGACCACACGCAAGCGATTGGTAAGCTGGGCATATGTTAGTATAATTAAGGAGCTGGCCCAAACAATGGTGGCAATTGGCCGGTCGCAAAATACATACTCACGAGCGAAAAACGTTTCGAAAACCCCTTGTTTGTAATGAGTTGTAGTCATCTGACCACGAAACATTGAACTGAAGAACAAAAAACGAATTTACCCAATTAACATAATGTCTTTCACGATCCACCCGCTATCCTGCTCAAATCGTTTAGCAATACGTCGTACGAGCCTCAAGACCTTTAGATACCGTGCCTTTAGTTCATGGGGTCCCAAAGCCTGGTACTCACTCCAGACTGATGTCACGACACCCACTGACATTTAAAAAGAAGCTTGAAGCACACTTATTCGTTACAGCATTTAGCGGATCCTTGTGATTCGTCATTTGTGTGTTTATGCATGCTGGCATGTTGCAACTGGCGTGTGCTACTAACCATATCTATACGATGACCTAATGCATGTCACGTCTAACAATTTTATGCTCGATGACATTGCGAATGTTACCAATAATCATTTGGTCATAGTTTCTTTAGAGCATCTGTACAGTGACTAGAAAGAGATTAAGTTCTCTGAGGGCTTTATACAAATGTATTACTACTATTATTATAAAGAATTGCATTTCCACGTTTTGACGACGCTTGGAGAATGGTAAGGCCAGGTGTTTGCGAAGGCTTAGATAGCTTTATAACCGAAAGGCTCCGTCAGGTGATTGCTTATCGAGATGGCGTTACTTCAGCTTGGCACATTTTAAGACGAACTGAAACTTTCATTCCATATTACGTAAGCCTATATGCTGTGCACGATTACAACAGTAAACGTTGTTTTATACCAGAATGATACCATCTTGGTCCATCGACCATTACAGGTGTCCTCATCGATATTTATGTGCTCAAGTATATGATTCATTTATAGAATATGTACAAAGCAGAGAGATTTCACACTTACCGTTTGTGACACATGAATCCTGCCATCAGCTGCTGCTGCTTCTTCAATGGCAGCCATTGGCTAAAATATCAGATTGGTACTTATCAAGTAAGGCAGTACACATACTGGTACTTTTCAAGTGAAGTGGTGCATTGCATTCATCAAACAGGAACAAAAAGGTTAAAAAAGCTGCTCTCCCCACTCTCTCTCTCTCTCTCTCTCTCTCTCTCTCTCTCTCTCTCTCTCTCTCTCTCTCTCTCTATATATATATATATATATATATATATATATATATATATATATATATGCGATACATGTCTCCTCTCTATATCTCCTTCTTCCTATTTCCCATATCTCTGCTGACATATCTCAATCTCACTGCCTCTGCTCTCTACCCCACCATATTCTTCACTCTTGGTAACCCTATTTCTAGCTCATCTCTCCACGTGACTCATTTCCTGCTGGTTGTGCAGATCAGGGTTTTTTCTTCTCACTAATCACAAGTAACCAATGTCAACAGCAACAACATGGAAACTTGGCAAAGAGGGTAGCAATCAACAGCACATACCTGAGTAGATGCCGAAGCAAAGGCAGCCTGCTTGCCAGCGTCGCCAAGGCAGTAGGATTCCTTTATCAATGAATGACAGCATTTATATCCCCAGGTGCCTTTAGTCCAGTATGATCCCCACACACTCTAAGTTGTGCAAGAATGGAGCATATTTTAAGCATCGAAATAAAGACTAGAAAAGTGCCAACATCTGCAAGATTACTTTATCGTAAGTTGGGACCTACCGTGTGATTATTGAAATATACATCCTCCTCATAGCGTGACCTTACAGTAGCTTTCTCCTGGCCTTTTATTACAGTACCAGCACGCGAATACTCGGTGTAGCTCTCCTGAAAGACAATTAGCAGAAAAAACACGGGTGTAATACAGTACGAACAGAACAGACACGAGCAAAACAAAAATTACTGCAGCCAAGTACATTTCGCTATCAAGCACTGGGCACCAGCTCAGCTATTGCGATACAGCACGCTTGGCGCGACGGCGCAGCCCATCTGGGTCGCACGGCATTTGTAGCCGAAGGCATGTGCAGGCTTGTATGTATGCATGCAGGCATTCACACTGACGAAGACACGCCACACCCACTGAGCAAAGCTCGTGTGAGCACGGGTGCCCCGGGGAGCTGCAGAGCTGAGTCGGGGTGCTTGAGCACTGAGAGCAGAGTTTGCATTTTGTAACAACGAGCATCGAATAGCCACACGAGCTTTCTTCATCGAGTGCCTGCACAAAAGTTCCAGACTTGCTCTCAGTCCGTTTGCATAGGCCCTTATGAAAGTGTAGATACAATGATGACACCTGACTGAGTCGGAAAGAAAGGAAAGTAAGTAAGGGAGAGCATACCCAACCACCAGCCTGGTCTCCCTGCAAGTTACAAATCGCCTACCAGCAACAAAATCCTGCCATTGGTCGCAGATCTAGGCACTTAGCATAAACAAGTGTCAAGGGAACGCAGTTACTTTTAAACCACAGACAAGGACAGAATGGACGACACTCCACCACTAGACTGCAGTAGGAAAGAAAAAATTCACGTGTATCGAGCTGTTCCGGCATGCTCACCGTCTGTGCCAAAAGGAGTTCGCGTGGTGGGGCATCCTCAATGTGCTCGACTCCCCCATATTTGTCCAATAAGCTGTCTTTGACCCCGGCCTTCTGTTGCTGGAGACGTTGGTTGAACTCGCGTTTCAAGAATTCAAGCTTAGTGGGGTCGGCTTGCAAGTGCACGTCTGCACCCTTCTCGTATGCATCCCAAGCAAACACTGCAAAACAGGAAAAAGTGGCTATAAAATAAGCTGCTACATTATAAGGCACAATCGCGCACAAACCCTCAAACACGCACACGCGCACACACACATACACACACAAGCGGACCCATAATTTAACACAATGCACAATTCACGATTGTGCATTTTTTTCACAATATGATAGCATGGCCACCTCCATGCCAGAAAAGAGATGAACAATTCGCATGCAGAACCCCAAAACCAAATAGTGCAGCAGGGCACTAGCCTGGCATCAACGTCTTTTGATATCCGTCGTGCACTGCTGCAGTAACACATTCATTATTGTGCCACCTACTGCTAGAGCTTCAGGTGTGCAAATGCCATTTCTAATAATAATACACTTGATAAAGCTCCCTCAGAGAACTCAATCTCTTTCTATGCACTTCACATCTGCTGCTTCCTTTGCATGCAGCAGATGGGAAGTACCTAGAAAGAGATTGAGTTCTCTGAGGGCGCTATATCAAGTATATTATTATTATCATTGTGCTTCTCGTGATTCGCTGGTGGTATTGCCCTTGCTTGGTGTCTATCAGCCCAAGGCAGTGAAATAGCATCTGTACCCAGACTGCACACCTGAAGCTCTAGCAGAAGGTGGCGCAAGAATGAATTTGTTACTGCAGCAGTGCACGACGACTATCAAAAGATTTGTGTCACGCAATGCTGGGCATTGTTTGTGCATAGACACAAACACTGAAGCAAGAGAAGCTCGCAGTTAAGGCAACGTTAACAGCGTCATAATACCCCCCCCCCGGCAGTTGTTCCATGATCTTTCATTCACACTAACGCGCACAGAGGTGGCAAAAACCAACCAGTGCTGTCTCAAAGGTACATTTACTGTATATCTGCTTGTATCCTCGCTATTTTAAATGCATTTTGTCAGACTGTCTGGGCTGTAGCTCTCCCAACCATATAAAATAAACTATAAAAAGCTTTGCACTAGGAATTTCGAAAAATCCGTCAGAATGTTCAGGAAACTTGACCAACATGCAGGAAGGTCCGCTAGTATGCTCAGTGCACAACAGAAGCTCTAGTAAGCCTATACAGGTGGCAATCGAGGGCGCATTCCAACCAAACCCCACTCAAAAACACCATGTAAAGAGGAAGGCGACTAGATAACACACGTCTGCTATAACTGTTGCTTACCATATAGCACACAGTTTCATGGATTATGGCAAATGGTCTCCTATAGAGAAAAGCAATGACTGAGGACAATGAAAACATACGTATACAGGTAATATAGACATGCATACTTAGGTACACACTTATGCTTCTATATAGCCTCAAATATTTCGGTCTTGTATGGACTGTTGGCCTACACAATTTCAACGGAGCATAAGATTCGGATGAGTTGGCAATATTTTTTAACAAATCGTGCATGCTAACACCCCTGTTTCCTTAACAGGAAACTATCTCGTTTTTGCAGCATCCGGAGCGATTTCTGGCATCCAACATAGTTGCCATTTCGAAGGATATTATTTTGTAGCATCGTCTGAGCCCAGCTAAGACGTTAGATTTATCGTATGCACCAAGTACTCGGCTCTCTAAAAACGAATCTCAATAACCATGGCAGGCATTTACTCAGTAACCATCAAGGGTTTGAAGCATGCCATTTCGAGCACGCACCCCCAAAGGCCTCACATGGTCTAAACGGAGCAAGAAATCAATGACGAAGTAAAAAATATCCAACAGCATTTCCTGATAAACAAGGAGTTGAAGAACTCCTTTTTAACTATTTTCTAGATCTTAGCCCTAACTTTGCTACATGCATGCACTTTAATGAACTACAATCTCATAACGTCAATGAAAACTTTTTAATACATGCATAAATCACCATGGTTTTGGTGTCTCATGTGTTTGATAATGTAATGTAATGTAATATATCTCGATATATAAATGTACAAAGCCATAGAGATTAAGTGGAAGTTACAAAGAAGAGTTCTCTATAGCACACTCGAAGCCTAGGTAGCTTTCGGTATGCGTGCAGTAGCCAATACAATTCATCTCACACAACAAAGAGAAAGTGAGAAGTATAGATTAGTCAGGAGGGCAGTCGATGAAGTGAGTAGCATGAAATTAGCAGCTCAGAACGGCTGGAAAGGATGTGCCATAGTCGGCAGCAGGAGAATAGATGTTGTAGCATAAGAATTGAGGAGGTGAGTTCCACAGTCTAGGACATGCAGAGCAAAGCTTCTGTTGCCAACGGTCTTTAAGTGTAGGACTGGAACAACTAATTTATTGTTCACAGAGGACCTAACGACAAGACTTCTGTAGCAATGCGTACCGAAAGCCGCTTCGGCTGTGAGTGGGCTATACAAAATTCTCCTGTGTAACACCCACATGGTCTTTATGACTTTGTGGAGTTACAGACGGAGATACATTACATTACACCGCAGTTTTATACTGTTCTGTATCATCTTTTTCATCAGGAACTGTAGTTGGCTGGTTTCTCACTCTAATTGCACTACCGATTTCTTGCGAAGTTTCAAAACAGTTCTGCCTCCGTTTGCCCATGCGCAAAACCGAATGGCTCAAACCTTGACCATTTCAGAAGAAATGCTCGACACAGTTGATGACATGCATTTTTTCAAGGTCATACTTGGCACATCGGAATTTTTTTGCCCTGTTTCTCCACACCTAGTAGGCTAAATGGTATGCATCAGTTTGCAAGATGTATTGATTTCTTAGAGAAATCCTACATTGTGGTAGTATTTTGGCCTTGATTTTGTAAAACTTTGCAATGTTGAAAATGTTAGAGATTTGCAATGATATATGTATTGATAACCAGCGTGCACAGATTTTTTGGGCCGGCAGTTTATACTGTATCGCACGCACGTGCACACACAAACACACACACACACACACACACTCACACACACAGATATATGTTACACATACGTGTGAGTATATGAATCGTATAGCGCCCTAAGAGAACTCAATCTCTTTATGGGAAATTCAAATATACTGGAATGCAAGCTTATCAACTGATTAGTGATTCTCTCATGCATAATTGCAGAATGCATAAGCACATAAGGACGACTCCCGTAAACAAAGCAAATGTTGTGAGGAAAAGGTGAATTTTTAGCTTTGCTTTAAATGCAGAGGTGCTCTCTAATTGTGAAGGGGGCTACATCCTAGTAGCATTAGTGCTTCTAACGTCCATCGTGTGGCTTAAAACTGCCTATAGCAATACAGTCGATCAGTCGGCAATAGTTGAATTGAATGCTGCAAAACGTAAGGCCGTTTAGTGTACGTACACACGTGCATGCATTCAAAAAACCTGATAGGGTCCTGCCACAGATATGCATGGCTCCCATAGAATCGCTTGTTCAGCAAAGTCCATTTGGGTCTCTGGGTGATTTTTCGCCATGCTGGTTTGGCCCAGTGGTGAAGGTGCTTGCCCGATCAAGGTCAAGGTGAATGTATTTTATGGCCTGGTAGGGGGCTTGAGCCCCGTGGCATATGTGAAGCACGTGAATAGAGATTAAGTTCTCTTGTGGCACTATACAATAAATTATATTTTTTTAAATTATATATTCGTACAGGCTGGCCCCTCCAGGCTTTGCTGCAGAGTACAGCCGGCTTGAACAGTCACCAAGTGTGCCAACCCAGGAAATTCTTCCCGGTCCAGCCGAAACCAAAATTTTGCGATGTGGACGAATAATTCGGCAAAAGAAAGTTTGAGCGAGTGAATGCAGGCTAATAGTGTGAAGGGTGTCTTGCGAAGGCAAGCTTTCTGATGCTGTACAAGTATGCTGATGCTGTAACCTAAACGAGTCCAAAACACTGCATCACAAGAATAAACCTTCCTGCACAGAATTTCCACACCCTATCTGATTTACTGCTGTCATCCAACATCTACCCTATGCCACAACTTAATACACACACACACACACACACACACACACACACACACACACACACACACACGCATGATCGGCAGGCTGCTTGACAACGGCTAAACAGCATACTCATCGGCATGCTTTGCACGACCTACTGCATCTGCATATTTAATAGTAGGTGAAGCTAATTTCATGCAAGCAGTAAGTGTTACTAATTTCACTACCATCTTAAAGAAGTGCAAACAATATCCTATGCTTCAGTACGACCCTAAGCTGAATTAGTTAGGCAATGGGTGGCAAATGCAATAAGCAACCTGATTGGTTGTCGAGCTGTATGCTTGGAACCAGTAGCTAGGTCCATCACCACCACATACTCTAGGGCAGATATGGGCCAGCCGAACAGGACTCGATAGCAGCTCTGACAACAGCAGCTATGGGAGGTCGGCTTCAGGGAGGATTACTAACAGCAGTGCACATCTTAAGATAGATGACAGTCTTAAGATGAAATGCTCCTACTAACCAAAAATACCTAACACGTACAGGATTTGCTTCTGCAAAAGCTGTACTGCAGAATTTCTTGGATAATAAAAAGACTGCCACGAGTCCTTACTCACCAAAAGCATGCAACTGGCCTAGGGTAGCTGCAAAGCAGCTGCCACGAGTATCTTCTTGTGTGCTTTTGCTCGCTTGCCTAAGCATGATATTTTGATTGCAATCAGTCCTTGGTTATCAAGTTCCTAGACACAGCTTTGGTTTTCTTAGGGTTCTATTATTGAGTTATTATTATTGTTATTGTCATTATAATTATTATTATTAGACAAGCACTCATAAGCACACAAGAACACTCAGGGCCAAAGGTTAGTAAGATCCCCGGTTAGTAACATGCACTGAATCGTGCAGAGGTAACATGTACAGCACAGAACCAAAAAGGCAAGTTCACATGTGCAAAGGGAAAGCTGAGCAAAACAGATGTGTCTTTAGTTGAGACTTTGATGTTGCTAAGTCGTTGCAGGGGTGACAGAAGTCGGAAGTGAGTTCCAGACTTGCAGTCCGTACGAACTGAAGACCCAATCGCAAAAGATTTCAATTTTAAGCAAGAAATGGCGAGACGCTTGAAAGTCAAGAAGTGCAAGAGCATACCGGAGGAGCAAGGAGGTCGGATGTGTAGGTTGATATCAGCAAGTGAAGTGACCTACAGGCCAGAGAGAGAATCTTGAAGTCGGTGTGATGCTTGATAGGGAGTCAGCAAAGCTCAGATATATGTGGTGCGATGTAAGAGCTTACATTGTTGACACACGAGACGACCTGATGAACTTTGCACCATTAAGGGCTTAGGACATGAGTCCTGCACAAAGGAAATAGCAGTAATACAGATGCAAAGTCAAAATCGCAAGAACTAGTTCGGCTGTCGTACTCTTGTCTAAACACGCCCTAATGTTAGCAATGCTCTTTAGCCGAGTGTAGGCCAACTTGACAGTGGAGGCAAAGTGCTGATCCAATGACAAGGTCACTGCGACCATAGTCTAAGCAGTGCAGAAATCGTGCAGGAGGCCGGCAAGCATTTCATCAAAGCATTGCCTATGAGTGCAATATATCATTCGCAATGTTATAAGTGTTTGCATTGTCCCCAAAATGTCCATCGGTAAAGCATCCAATGCAAGGAAATCGGCACCAATGGCTACACACAGACTACACCAAACGATTTAGCATCTGCCTATTCAGAGTAGCAGACAATTACAAAAATACTGTGGTAATATGCAATTCGTCTATGCATTGTCTATAGCACCAATAAATTATTTGCTGTCTAGGGCGTACTAAGGTTTCCACTGAGTTCACACATCAACCGATACATCTGAATCGCTACCTTTAGCAAGGCAAGCTCTGTTGTCTTGCGATCACCTACAATGTGCTCGAAGCTATACCTCACAGTCGGCTGTAATGGCAAGTCACAGCTACGACGTCTCGCAAAGCAAGGAATGTCAGCTTCTTGATCCCTGCAAATGGCTAGCGGGTTTAAAGGGGGCCGAGGTGGGCCGGCCGATTTCTAATGTAGCTGCTCCTAGACAAGCTGTCTAACCACTACTTAATAGCTACTGGGCTGCTTGCTGACAGGCCGGCTCACCAACGAGCTTGCTGGCGGAAGCTGGCAAGTAATCTCGAAAGCCTTAAGGTGACAATTATCAGCCCTCCTGCTACAGGAGGGCTGATAATTGTCACCTTAAGGCTGGCAGGCCAGTGTCACTCTACCCCTAACCATGTTATGCTTGTTGTCATTGAGCATGCCACCACTAACCATTCGATCGTGCTTCTTTTGCAGCAAATGTTAAGTGCCGAGAAAGAGATTTGAGTTCTCTAAGGGCGTGTTATCAAACGTATTATTATTATTAATAATATTATTAGGCAAGCCGGCGGTGGTGGCTCTTGAGGATGGCTGGCTGCTCGTGCCTCCGTGGATGCACTGAGCACAACTCTAGCAAGCAACAAAGAGGGTGTGCAGGGTCCGAGCAGCAGCTGTCCGAGCAGTGTGACGCACGCGGACGCCTGCAGCAGTGCTCAGGACATGGGAGATGGGTCCAATGCTGCAGCAGAGGACGGCAGCAAGCAGCTGCCAGCTGAGGTCTGGACTCGAGCTAGCGCGAATCACTCGCAGGCCGAAGCTAGCGTCTGCCAGTACTGTGGGAGATGGTGTACATCCGGAGCTGTTCCGTGGAGAGTTGGCAAATAAAGAAAGCTCTGCCTTTAGCCGTGGGTACGAATTGCGAGCAAGGTGGTTTCGCGCCGCTCAGGGGTACAGTACATCAAGAACATTTTTAAACCATGCACACCTTATGCACCTGCTGCACATGAACTACAGAGCCTGCAAAAAATCACATCGCTAGACGCAAGCGCACACACGATGCATGCACATGATACTCAAGACAACGACTTACTCTGCTGCCTTGCCATTTCATTGGCATCCCCGGAATATCGCACGAAGTTATCTCCCGTATACCTACAAGCGCATTGAGCATTGCTCTCAATTAGACATAGCTCCGCCGCCATTAAGCATTCAGGGCGGGACACTGCGCAAGTGCATCGTCTGCATCAGCCAGTATGCGAGCATGCTGCACTACCAGCAAAAAATCACGAGGCAAAAGCGCCTGCTACAACAGAATGCCGCAAGAACCGAGTTTCCTAATTAGGCCTTTTTTCATGCTTACAAGGAGCTCTACTATAATGTCGGTCTCCTACTTGCAGGTACCATTCTTTGGCATATAAGATGACTGAGTGTGGCACATCAGTGCAGCGTTTTCTCATGCCAAACAGGCCCAACTAAACGCACAAACCTCGGAGCTGAGCTTCGACTCAAGATCTCGGTAGCTTAATGACCTCAGCTGCCACTAACCACCAGTATAGAAGATAGATAAAGGTCAGCTGATCCAACAGTCTCACTTATACAGCAGTAGACGAACCTTGGTGGCTATCACCCTGCCTTCAGCAGGCAAAAATAATTGTCAGCAACAGGACTCGAACCCACGATCTGGGTCATGAAGAGCGAGCACCTTACCCCCAGGCTAAGACCAAAGGGCAATACCATTCAAAAGCAGCCGAAGTGTGGTGACTATGCACTAAGCATATGCCCATCACGATTTGCTAAGACAGATGCCAACCTGATTAAAATCTAAGGGTGCACAGGCCCGGCATGGTTTTATTCTTTCGAGTTTTCTTTAATGGTACGCATAGCCCAAAGGTCTTGGAAATTAAGAAAGAAGAGTGCACAGATCCTATAATGAACGGCCGTGGATCCCTGGTAATCCTAACCGATGCCAACTGAGCAACTAATAAGGCAGCCAGTTTAACACTTGCACACTTATGGACTGGCTTTAACCACAAGTTAGGTGCCCGAGCAGGATCCTTATCAATTCAAGTACATGCAAGTAGCCTGAGGGAAAAGCATGCCGTGCAAAGCTCATAGCCAAAAAACAGACAGAAAGATTATGCTTAGAAGCACTTATCATGCGGTCACCATTGATGCAGACAGTTAATAGGATGGAGGCAAAGCAGGGCTATTATTTCGAAAAGCATAATCGTGCACATTAAAAAAAAGTTCTGACTCAACACGACAGTCTACAATCACAGTGATAGATGGTTCATTGTCGAAATGCCACCATCAAGAGAGTTAAACCTTAAGGGAAAAGCAGCATATGTGACCAAGATCATTTTACTAAACAAATATTGTAAACGTGCCAAAGCCAGCAAAATAAAATGTAGCGGGACCTTCAGAATGATTCAGAAAGCACTGAAAACCCAAAGAACATCACAGCATTTGAAAAATGAGAACACGATATCATCATCAAGAATGGTCAAGTGCATGGAGCTCTACAACCATAGGTGGCAGGCAAACCAACTCACCCACTTTCACCATAAAAAACCATCTAGGAAAAAGCTATCACGATAAAAGAATTTTTTATGACAAGGACAACAGCATCTTCAACGAGCAGCTTCACATTCAATATATTTAGAAACGTTCCCTTTTTCTCTCTACCGACAAGGCAGATGCCTGTATACAATTGAACATAAGTGACACCATCATGTGCCTTTAGGTTCAACAAAGGAACCTAAAAGGGTATTACTCTTTGGGTATTTTTTATAATTGCTTCGTTTTGTCTGTGCATGAATGAACTGTCAGTCACATGTCATGATCTGAATCCTCTCACCATTAACAGGACACTGATATTTCTGCATTGCATGTCAGGCCTCAGTGGATCTTCAATTTATTTTTTTCCTGCCGAAAATGAATCCTGACAATACAATCCTGACCAGGAAAGCCACTAATATCACTCACTTTTAGGCCTAATTGCTGATCAACAACAGCAGTAACTCTGCTGAGAATGACCGCAAACCAGCAGTCAAGAATAAGAAACTAAAATAGATGGCTTCCGCTTTTTGGTCAGCTCGAGGCTACGATAAAACTAGCATCGACCAGATTGGTAACACAGCACTAAGAACTACATTACGAATGCACATTGTAAGCATTACTCACTGCCCACCTTAGGATAGATGATCAAATCAAATTTCTCCTGACAGAGTATCTACAAACAATATCTACCGGCTAGGCACTTACTGACACACCGTATTGTTTGAAATGCCACTCTGGGTGTGGCATTTCAAACAATTCTGACCAAACTAAGTGCATGCATGCTAAACTCTTTCCCTTTCTCAACTGCCCAAATAATCTAATGAGATATTAAGAATATTATGACGACACTACAGGACGAATAGTTCAAGGTGATTTCCAAGACCCAAACAACATGCTTACGTGTCAGCCTTTGCAGTATTTGCCAGAGGGTTATCACGCATAGAACGAGTTTTCGGGTCATAATACGCTGAATTCACGTCGAGGTTAAGAAGATACTACAAGCAAAGAACAAAACAGTTTCTGCGCTGCAAAGACACTGCTATGAGAATCCCGCGAGGTGGCTCCACGAGAATGCTTAGTACATAGCCAGAAAATGACTTGCAGTATGCGCTGCAAAGACACTGCTATGAGAATCCCGCGAGGTGGCTCCACGAGAATGCTTAGTACATAGCCAGAAAATGACTTGCAGTGAGTAATGACAATAAATATACCTTTGCAGTATCCTCTCTGATGCGTAGATTGCGAACTGTGATGCGTTGCTTGCTCTCAAACTTCTGTCCCGGCATGAGACCAACGTCGTCAGCATATTTTTCATCTTCACCTTTGTCATCCTGAACGAATGCATGCTGAGATGCTCAGAAGAAAAAAAAGCTGGGCTGCACAAAAGAAAAATAAAAGTACCCCAACCACACTATCCAGCTCCTTAAGCCTTAATGATCTCCATCACAAGGTTTCACCAAGCGCATACCAGCACCTACCTTAAGCTTTTCTATATCGTTAACTTCACCACCGGCAAGCATTTCATCAATTTTTTGAGACTTGATTTGACGTTTGGCTTCCTCCAGCTTTGCAAATTCAGTATACAGCTTGTCGTTATGGTGTGATGGATCATAACCCACCCATCGATCCCTCTTTCCTTCGAAGTCGAAGTCAGGATTGGTCACTATATGTTCATCGGGTGCTATGTTGTCGTTGGTGAACTTAGCACCCACTTTCCTTGGTCTCTAAAACATTAGCACAGTCAAATGAAAGCTCAAAAGCCACTCATGGTAGTCCTTCTACATTAAAACCCATCAAAGAATGCATGGAGAGCAATAAAGCAACAAAAGAAGAATGACTGCACAACAGCTTGGAAGGCTACTGCTGAGGCTCATGACTCAAAACAGCTTAAGAACGTTTCAAAATTATACACAGAAGCCATTAGTGACATAAAACCCTTTATACATCATGGGTGCATCATTTCTGACCCTTTTTGTGAAGGAACATCATCGACTCGTCTTGAGCCACTTTGTGCCCCGGCTCATACGACCCAATCTCAATCCGACAACCAATCAATCAATGCATAACCATTTAACAATCTTATTACATAATCTCTAGACCACTTACGATTTCTTTTCAGCAAAGCACCTGCTGAGTCGTCGATCGGGCAACGTAGAGACAGCAGTGCTAAAATCCATGCACCGCCAGGATTCAAGATCATGGCAAAAGTCCAGCAGGATCTCATCAGACCATTAGCAGCCAATTTGCACCGTAAGATAAATAAATAAATATATATATATATATATATATACATATATATATATATATATATACACATATATATATATATATATATATATATATAATACCTTTGTATAGCGCCCCAAGAGAACTTAATCTCTATTCAGGTGCTTTGCATATGCCTCAGGGCTCGAGCCCACGACCCCAGCCAGGACCAATCCGGCTCAGCAAGATGGGCAATCAGAGTCGTCTGTTATTGTAGCATAAGAGAAGAACACGTGGACCTGCATAGTACCACAAGACCCAAAGAGATGTCTGGGTATTTGGGCAGTGCGTAAAAGCCAAGAGCGTCGATAAATAGTATTTCATCATTACATGCGTAAACCAGGAAACACAATAGACCAATTTGACAAACATATCAAGTTACTAACCCATTCTGCTTTACTGCTGCAATGCCAGAAGATTAAAAGTCTTGAAGAAAAACAGGATACACGATTTAGTTTCTGCACCGACTTGATAATCCCATCTTTCTACATAGATTCTTTCAGTATAATTAATTGATGAGAGCCTCAATTTGGTGTAATAGCTTGAGGCTCGATTGGAGCTCATTTAGGGATTGCTGCAGGAGACGAGAGTTGATTACTAGCTTCACTCGTTCAGTAAAGTCGGCATACTTCCACTAAGTGGATTGAAGAATCGGTGGGGCAGCTACTAGTAGATGGCAAAAAACAAGTCAAATCTTTAAAGCCGAACCAAATACACAAATATAGACTTGGATTGACTTTAAAAACCAAGATACCAGGCTTGCTTGTCATAACATGACAAAGACGGCTGTATCGAAGCCAGCAGTAATACAATATTTAAGCGTAAATGTCAAGAAAGCACTAAAAAATATGTCCATTAGTCAAATATTTGTTTAGGGTAACTTTCAAAAGACAAAATATGTTAGAAATGGAATCAAAAGTGTTGGTGATTTACGATTACAAGAAAAATTATTACACAAACCCTGTCTAAAGGGAAGAACCAGCAGCAACATATCTATAAATAAACTACTAATCTCTGCATCACGTGCGACTTGTGTTTCAAACTTGTTGAACCTTGGTAAATCGAGGTACATGTTTGCAACTTGTTGAGGTGCATGGCTCTCTTTTGAGCAGCTTCATTTACAGTGTAGCTTTGTGTCTTGTGAAATCCATAACTTAGCCAATACTTCACGGATCAACGTGAAATTTGAAATAATAATAATAAACTTTATAAAGCACCCTCAGAGAACTCAAATCTTTTCTAGGTCTTTACATTTGTTGAAATGTGAGTTCAGCTCTGCCTGAAAATCACTGCAGTAGTTTATTTCTGATTTCTGTTCAATATGGATTGCTACACATGTCATCAAACGTCCTGGAGCTATATTTTGAAAAAAACATGGTCATGTATAACAATGGTGCAACGTGTCTCTGCTTCAGAGCTTTAGCAAGATGTCGAGATAGATGCAAAAGTATAAATAAAACTTTAAAGTAACATTGGACTCTAACAGACACGGTTGCAAAGCTAGAAAGTAAAATCATAGACAAATAAAGTAAAATTTACACATAGTAAGGGCCTCGGCTATAGCAAGCTGTGGCCATTCAAACCCACAATGCAACTAGAATAATACAAAAGTTAGAATCTCTCTAACCACGATTCCTCAACAGCATGAAGACATCAGGCCCGAAGCACCAGCAGAAAACGATACGAATCAGCACTCGATCATTGCAAATGTCAAATTAGAAAAACCCATTCAGATTGGACTTCTGTGATTGCCCATAATGGTATGATGCAATTGTAAAAAATTATCTTTGGGACTAAACCAATTAAAAATCACCGTGTGGTATTAAGTTTCTTATCCAACCTAAATCAGAAAATAACTACTGCATTAATGTAAAGCAGAATTAAACTCATAATTCAAATTTCACGTTGATTTGTGAAGTATTGACAGATAAAAAAATTTACAATGCACAAAGCTATGCTGCAAATGAAGTGTTTAAAAGTCACAAGCATGCACCCCAAAAAGCCAAAAACATGTACCCCTATTCAACAAATTGAGACACAAGTCGCATATAATGTCGAGATCGGTCAATTTTAATTTGTAGATATGTTGCTTCTGGTTACTTCGGGTTAGGCATTGTTTGCATAACCATATTTTCTTTTCATATACATTTCGTCAAAACTTCTGATCCCACTTCTAGTATATGTGTCTTAAAAGAACCCTAAACAAATATTTGATTGTAGGACAGATTTTTCAGTACTTTCTTGAGATTTACCCTTAACTTGGCAAATGTACCTGGCTGCACAAAATATCAACTGGTAATTTGTGCGATGCACAGAAGCGCATTGATCGATAGCAAGACAGCAATCTTCCACTGGCAACTAGAGGAACCAAATGCACAGTGCAGGATGCAATAATTGAGCCAGACCAAGGGGCTGCACAATTCAATGACTAACCTCTAAGCAGTCTTTCTTTGTATGTGTCATAGCGCCACAGTTCTCGCAAGCCCCCTTTCTGAACTTCGTAGCCACTGTTCCCTACAGCGCAATAGAAACAAACCCTGTGAAACACCACCCTACAAGTTTACTGCTCAAGATGATAAGTCTTTTAACGACCATCGAAAATCATTCGCGACCACACCTCTTTTAGTCCTTTCTTGTACTCGGCATCGACTCCAGCGAACGATTTCTTGAAGCCATCCGGTATCCTCTGGTGACGAAGTGTAGGTACCTGAGAGCCAAAATACCACGGTGCTTGCATAATGTATTGGGGTATATGAGGATTAATGTCCCTAAAAGAAAAGAAAATGCATCAAATACAATGGAAAAAAAACCTGAATGATCCACACAATACTGATGCAAGCATCGCCATAACTACCAGGCTATCATTAAAACATTGCCACAATGCCGACAAACGTTTACAATGGTGATCAAGACGTATTGCAAAACAGACTGGCCATATGAGCGTGGAAAGAGTAGGTGTGACGCCCCTACACATTTAAACAATTGTTGGTAACGGCTCGGTAACTTTCCTCGCCTCAGTTTACTTACTTTCCAGACTCATCTTTCATGGCAGGTACAGTACCGGCCTTCCGAGCTTCTTCTAGCTCCTTAATTTTTTTGTAGTCCTCTCGCGACTTTTTCTTAGGTTCATCGGTGCTTGGTTCTTCTTGCATGGCCTCTTTTGCCACCACGGACGGTGGAAGATTCAGTGTGAACGACATCTGCAACAAAAGAATTTCCAGACTACCTGTAAGCGCATGTTCCCACCTCAGAAAACGTCCACTACTGCCTAGTGGTCAGCAGCCATCTGAACACCTCGAAGACATATGCTCAAGAGCTTAGAAATAGCCTCCAGCATACTATCAGCAAATGTCAATGCAAAATTGGCTAAATAGGCAACATATTCAGCACGTTTAATGCAACCCCCCACACAAATTATCGTAGCTCAAGAAAAAAAAGAAAAAAGAACATACCGGCACATAAAATTAGCAGACTCCGGTTGCATACCTGAATCCACCAAAAAATACGTTAATTCCAACCCAATTGGCATTGCTGCCTACTGCATAAGCATATCAAATAGCCTTAGCACAGGCGAAATATACTCGCAGTTCACGACCGAGGTAGTCGGTTCGAGTCATGCTGCAGGCAATTGCTTACTGCCTACTGCCAACAGGTGATAGCCACTCAGGCCCTTCTGCTCCAGTATAATTAGGGCTGCTGACAACTTGAAACCACGTGGCGACTGCCAGCCTCTCGTAATTGGAATTAGCTTAGCTGCAATGGCCATTTCTATTACAATTCCACCACGGCCCTTTGGGCTACCAGACTAATCGGTTCTCCTACACCAGGATGGCAAAAGGAACATGCAATCTTGCTCTCTGGGCTAAGCAGACCCCAACACCAAAAGCAAAGACATATTCACGGGAGTTCTAGACCTGTAATTAACTTTCCAACTAGGTCATTGCTATGCACATGATAGACAGGCCAAATCTCGACTTTGAAAGGATGGGGAAAATAAATAATGCAACGTGTTTCTGCTTGGAGCTTTAGCAAAATGTAGACAGATGCAAAAGGATAAATACAATTTATAAAGTAACTACGGACTCATACTGACATAACTGCAAAGCTAGAAAGTAATAATCATAGACAAATCAAGTAAACTCGGCACATAATACAGTGATTAAGAACCTCTAAATTTAAAACTTGCTTTGGCTATAGCGAGTTGTGACCATTCAAACCCACAATGCAACTAGAATAATACAAAGATAACCAAATATAAATAATTAGTTTTTATAACACTGCAACTCCTCTACAGCAACATCAGACCCGAAGCATAACAAGAACACAACATATGTCACCACGCGATCATTGCAGATGCTAAAATAAAAAAAAATGCATAAATATTGCCCATTCATGTTGGACTTATGAATGAGGCTTGTGGTGATAGGCTTCGTGCAGACTGCTCTTCCGGAGCAAGGTCAAGGTCTGTGGCCAAAATGGAATGCTTTGACTCTTTTACAGTATTTCCCACTGTGATTGCCTATAATGGTACGTCGCAGTTGTAAAAAAACAATATGAAAATGTCGGCTATTTAAATAAATAAATACAAGCTAATTTAACAACCTCTTTTTGTATAGCGACAGAAGAGCCTTAACGGCTATCACCACCGCTTGCAGCGGTGATAAAGGATCGCCCACCACAGGATTCGAACCCACGACCTCGGTGCCGAGGTCGTGAAAAGCAACCGCCTTACCTAGTAAGCCATTACGGCTCAGGCCGAACATTGTGCGCCTTTGCTGCCTGGCAACATTGCTCCATAGTCGTTCTATGGGGTTCAAATCAGGTGACCGGCTGAGCCACTGCAACATTTGGCAGCAAGCTTATGACCCTAAGCTCATTGCCGGCCAAGGGAAGTACTTTTTGACGAATCCTTGTTTGGTACTGCAGTGACCCAGCCAGTCGCCTTATTTGAACCCCATAGACCGACTATGGAGCGATATTACCAGGTGGCTAAGGTGCAATGTTCGGCCTACACCTATAGCCGACCTTTCAGTAAAATTCAGGCTCTGTGGAATATGGTGCAGCAAATGAAACAAAGCAAAAGCTTGGTCTCTAGGCCTGGTCAGATGAGGGAGATAATAAAGAATCGTGCTGGGAGGACAGCACACTTAAGGCATACATAAATATAGCACATGTTTGTCTATGAGCAAAACAATATTTTCGAATGCTTCGTATAACTTTATTATGCCTTGCATCGTAGAGAAACACTCGTATTACTCGAACAAATCTACAGCAACTGCAGCAGCAGCCACACAGTGAGGAATTTTGCAACTGAGTGCATCAGAGACAGCAGGCATCTGCACAATGCAGCCTCAGCTTAAAAGTAGTTGCACCTTCACAGTAGACCAACCTGCAGCAAAAGGTCACCAGCAGCACAGTCAGTGTAGCCCAGCTAGTTCTCCATGCTCCCTACTGCATGGGGCTAAAATCAGATCTTGATCACACGGCACAGCTAAGAATTAATAATAATAATAATATTGCACTTGATAAAGCGCCCTCAGAGAACTTATTCTCTTTCTAGGCGCTTTACATTTGCTGCAAAGTGATACGCAATAGAATAGTAAGTAAAATCATGCTTGAAAAACAAACAAAATGAATAACATGGTTAGGGGTTACATGCACTGGGTCAGCATGCAAATGTGGTTAGTGGCAGCATGAACAGTGTCAGCACGCATAAGCACATCGAGGACGAATCACAAGGACCCTCTAAATGCTGTCCTAAATAGGTATGTTTTTAAGTTTCTTTTAAATGTGGTCAGGTCAGGGGATGTTCTGATGCAGGTCGGGAGGGAGTTCCAGGCTGTGGGAGCATACGAGCTAAATGCACGGTCTCCAAAGGATTTAAGGTTTGTACGAGGTATTTCTAGACTGTTGGATTCCGAAAAGCGAGTGGTACGATGCTTTGCCTGATGGGGTAGTATATCTGAAAAAAATAGGCTGGAGCCATAGAATGAAGAGACCTAAAAGTGAGCGACAAAACCTTGAAGTCAATCCGTTGCTTGACTGGTAACCAGTGCAGGTCGGCGAGAAGTGGAGTAATGTGGCAACTGCGACGCTCACGACAGACAAGCCTAGCTGCAGAGTTTTGCACCAGCTGCAATCGCCTGATCGCACATGCTGGTAGGCCAGTAAGCAGTGAGTTGCAGAAGTCGAGACGAGATGTCACGAATGCATGGACCAACTTGGACGTGGTATCCTTATCTAAACAAGCCCTAATTTTAGCAATGTTATGAAGCTGAAAATAGGCTGATTTGACTGTGGAGCTGATGTGGTCATCTAACGAGAGGTCGCTATGGAATATGACACCTAGATTTCGAGCTGATGCAACTGGAGATATGCTGGCAGAGCCAATTTTGAAAGTCAGCCTTTCCAATTTCTGAATAACACTAGGTTTGCCCATAACTAGTAAGTTAGTTTTATCATCGTTTAGTTTTAGAAAATTTGCTGCCATCCATGATCGGATGTCATCAATGCATGCAGCAAGTGAGTTGAGAGAATTTGAGGTGCTCGAAGGCTGGGAGGGATCAAAGCAAAGGTACAACTGAGTGTCATCCGCATAGAAGTGAAAGCCTAGATTGTGCTTGGCAATCACATCAGCGAGAGGTGAATGAAGAATTGCAAACCAACCGTCTGACAGCAAGTACAGTCAGCCCACCCCCCCCCCCGACTTACGAAGTAGATAGGGACCGGAAAACCTGTCGTAAGCCGAATTTTTGTAAGCCGAGAATGGTATTTGATATGCATGAGCAAGCCCTCAGTACCACCATGCATAGCTGTCAGATATAGTTTCCTCCTTATTATAGTGGTGTCAAATCTACTGACCGTGCGAGGATTTTGAAAGTTTTCTTAGATACATTTTGATTTTCTATTTTGTGTATGGCCGTGGCCGAGTTTGTATCTCTGAATTTTCGTAAGTCGAACGGCCATAAGTCGGGGGGGGGGCTGAATGTATTACAGTAATAAATCCTGCTAGGGGGACCAGTGAGAGCACAGTAGCTGAGACTTACACCCGGTGACCAAACAATACACACACTTGTAGGCTTGCTGAACGCATCTCGCAAGCTCAGAAAACAGCTCCAAGTTAGCAAAACCGTCTGCAACAGGACCCAGCTCACAGCACTTCTCTGCTTTCTTTCTTTCAAACAATTGCACACTGGTGTCGTTAGATACACGCTATCGTGGTTACTAACGATTGCCCACCACAAAAAAGCTAACTTGCCGAACTTGCTGGCAGCAGACCAATGGGCTGCATAGGTAGTGCTCAGCCGTGCAGATCCAACCTATTGTGGTGTGTGTGAGCGCATGTACATGCCCGTAGCAACATGTGATCATGCCCGGTTAGAACTCGGCTTCTCAGCGTAACCTGCAAACTACTAATATAACCATACCTGACAAAGTTTAAGACGCGACCTTCTCGGCACGCACGCACACACACACACACACACACACACGCACACACACACTCATATCTTGTACAAATGACACGACCATCACGATCATCAACGTCAATACGCACGTCAGTATCATCTTCACCACCAGGGTCACCCAGCTGGGCACAATCGTAGCAGTCAACAGCTACAGGCAATAGAAAAACCAGATAAGCCCTGTCCATCTCTGGCCTACTCATACAATAATTCGAACTTTCCCTTGGTTTTTTAAGTGTCATCTTATTAGTTACAAGGCAACAATAGTCTGATTCAACAGTATCATTTATATATATATCGGTCGAAGAGTTCAGTAAATTTCCTCAGACTTGCAGCAAGCAAGACTTGCAGCAAGCAAACCTACAACCTGGATTGCGAAGTGCACATAACTTCCTGTTGAGCTAAGAAAATTGCTTCTAAACATTTTTACTGCTATGCTCATTAGTTGATATCCTAACGCGTGCATTCACCACTCAGATAAAGCAGACACGAGCAGACAACCGATAGCAGTAAGAACTTCAAACCCAGAAACCCCAGATATCTGCAAACAAATCGAGCGGTGAATATGACAAAGGTGTCGGCTTCTATACCACTGCTTGCTTATAACAAATCATTCACGTCAAAACGTGGTCCCTATGGATAAGACAAACCAAATTCAAATATAGACACAATGGGTTGATGGATGCTGCCACAGCAACGCACCCTGATACAAGAAACGTACTCGGCGGAGCAAGCAAATTTCAAGAAGACAAAATGCGCAGAACATTATAGCAATCGTGTCTGTCACTTTTTGAACAAAGTACTGAAAGAAATGTGGATTCACGCCCTGTGCTTGAGTAGGGTTAAGCACGCCCTATTTCTGCGGGTACATTTTCTTTCGTACTTACCGCCACATCCCTACAGACTCAGCCTTAGAAACAGTTAGCGAGGGCAGCGAAAAAGATGTCAAGAGGCAGAGCGGGAGAGCGGGAGAGAGCGCGTAGGGAAAAAAAGCTTGAACGAGAAAAGGAGAGTAAGCGAAGATCGATAAAAAGTTACCCACAATCTTCATGTTCAACGGTTCCACAAAATAAATGTACACTACAAATATCGAGTCGACGGCCGAAAACGAACACAGACAGGGACAACAAGCACGGATAATGACTTGGTTTCCGAGGACGCCGCGGCTGTACACGTGCTTCAAAGATATGCCATATGAGTGGCTTTCGAAGCCGATAAGCCGATTCACGCCAAAAGATTCCAGCTTGCCATCTACGGCACACAATGGTATACTTAGCACGGTAGTGCCTCGCTAGGCCAACTACTGACAGGGCAATTAAGAGAAATACTTCTCAACGTAAAGCGATTGCGGCTATCCGACCCGCTAAAAAATAGGAAGACCACATAAAAAGTTCTTGAGTCAAGATTAAGTTACATTTCGTACCTTCAGACAATTACTCAACGCCGCAGAGCTGTTATTATTCTGTGCACCAGTACCGCTAACTACGACAATCGGTAGCTTTAAAACGCGACTAGCTGTAGTACTTCCGGGTGAAAAAGGAACCGGATATGTCCGACTGCTAACGCTTCCGCCTGTACCTACGTTTTTACAGGTAAGTAGTTGGCGTACGATTTTAATTTACAGCCTGTAGCTTCTATGGCACAGCGAGGGAAGGCAGCAAAAAAACTCGAGAACACTAGCGAAATTTGGAGTTGACTGTGCGGTTCTACGTCCGCAGTAGCACCGTTACAATGAGCTAGAGCTAGACGGATACGTCGTCTTGCACGTCCGCGCTGCTGCGAATCGGCCTCGCTCGCTACAGGAGCTACGGATTGAGTCTCGCCGTGTATAAAAAGACCAACAATATTGAGCTATCACGCTTATCTGGAGCTTTTAAGCGGCGCGCGTTTCTCTGGAACTTACACCTGGCTCAGTAAACGGCAGCAATTTAGCAGCCGACAGCAACGCTGTTCCGATGAGAAGACAGTTGCTCGTCGGTGGATGTATCCTGTTACATGCATGTAACGAGATAAATAAGGGAAAATGGCTAGCCGGACAAGTTAGATTAAGAAATTATGCCTATCCAGATAATTTGTATAAGGAAACCAAGGTTGGTCTATCGACTTTGCTGGCGAGAAATGTCACGGAGCCAATTCTTCGTGCCCTAGTGATAATAATAATAATAATAATGATACTCTACTTGCATAGATAGTTCCATAGGATATCGTAATATCCATTCGATCTCTAGGCGGTTACCACGAAGGTGCGCGAGTCCAACTCTTTCTAGAGACCGAAACGTCATGGCGCGAATTCTTCATCTCGAAACCCCGATTACGGGCTAAAGCTTATTGCTACTGTAAACCAAGCTCGGGTCGAGACCTAGGCCTTTGCTGAACCATACCGCAGTATTTTTTTCTTCAAATTTACCCTGGATATTGCAATAAGATCGAAAGTTTAGTTCGCCTCACGACAATACAGGTAAGACTCAATGTCGGTACTTATCGTTTTATTTCCAAAACTATATATGCATTGGTATACAGCCTGTAATGCAGCGCAAAGAAGCGGCCGCTTGCGTGCCGCCACTACCGGTAAAGGTTTGGCAGGCGTTAATATTGGCTTTGAAGGGCTACCAACACAAAAGCAAAAGCTGCGCTCCTGCAGCAGTTGCGATTCATTCGCCGACTGCTGGCGTGAAACCGAAGGAAGCAAAGTTTAGACAGCTCTTGGCAGGAAATAGCTGCGTGACCTCATTTGATGAGTGCCGTTAACTCTCATCTGCGTTCTGACGCCAAAGGTCTCCGACCCGCCATGAGACGAATCTGTACCAAATCTCGGAAGGAGTGCGTCACAGCGTCAGTAGCGCCGTGCAAAGAACAACTTTGTCTCACTTTGCAGCGAATGACGTACCGAGCATACACTACTCATCTCTGACACCGTCTTTCCGGGAGGTTGCCAAAACCGGTAAGCCCCCCTCCCCCCCCCAAGCAAGCCCGAAAACAGCTGCTGCCAGAGTGCAGTCTCGTGCACGGCAAAACAATTCGGGAAACTGTCGAGCACCCTCAGAATGATGTTCGAGAGGCAATCTTTACTTAGTTTGCGAACATGAACCGTTAGAAAGGGCGGCTGTCATTGGCGTTATCTACGGCTGCATTAGTGGACAATTTAGCTGGCAATATCACCCCTTCCAGACCTTCTCCGGCAAGCGGCACACTAGCGACAGCTCCTTTTCGCTGCACCGCTGGCTGTGGAAACTGAGGCGAGCTAAATCAGCCAGATTATGACTGATAATCGATATTCATGGTTCCTGAATTGCAATGGCTTGGAGCCGATCATGCGGTAATCCATTGCTGAGGCCACTTAAAAGCTGGCGATATGAGACTTTGTCATATGAGACGAGGTCAGTTGCGATTCTGAACTTCGCATTGGCATTTGAGCTTGTTTCAGCTCTGGGCCACGGAGCTGTTGGCTTGAGTCATGGCCACCACGCCTGTAACCCTCGGCTGCTGTCAAATAGATTTGTCTACGTTATGGATACGGACTTGCGATGTTACGGTATGCGAGTTATTCTTCGCTGCCGTGTATTCCGGCTACAGTCTGCAGACATGCTTGCATTGGTGCAGCATGCACAAAGTCGCTTGCCATGCTACAAGGTTCAGGCATCGCCAGTATTCGTGGCGAGGCAGCTGAAGCTAGCACAGTTACGAGCGCTGTGTTTGCGGCATAGTTCTAACTGGACGTATAAAAGTGGCACACTACGTCTGTGACATTTTGTGTCTGAATTGTTAGATAATTGATAATGGCCCTTAGCAGTCATCTTGTGCTAGTTCCATTGCTCGTTACTCTGTTGGTGAACGTTGAGCATGAAAGCCGGAGTTCTTTATTCGCGTGTTCGAGTTGCATACTGGAAGCGATATTGAGTCGTTGAACGATGAAGTAGCTGCCTGCTACGCCAAACTTCTGGATTCAGAAAAATCCCCGGCTGAACTTTTGCAAATTTCGATGCCCTAACTGCAATTAAGCAAATTGACGACGAGCAATGGTCTCTCGTCACCCGAACAATGAGTTAATGCTCGGGCCACAGAAGGAGTTAGTGCTGGGCGCGGTAATCTGAATCCGTGCACGATCATTGTTAAGCTGACTTTACACGGCCGACCGTCGACTTTAAGGCCGATTTAACCCCGATTTTTGCTACTGCATCGAAAGATCTACAAGGTGGTGGGAGAGGTTGGTAAGCCTAGTTGACCCACTCATAGAATATAATTGGCAAAGCAGGCCGACCGATATCTTGGGCACAGGCCCACCCATATGGTGAAAGGCAATGGTCTCCGGTCGGATGATCGGAGTTCACGGCTAGCACGTGTAAATACACTTGTGTGTATAGCACGTGTAAATACACTTTAGCGTATTTACACGTGCTGAAACTGTGCATGTTAGTATCAACAATCAGTTCATGTGCTTTCCTCCCTTCCCAGAATTGTAAAATGCCCAGACGTCGATTTAGTTCTCCCAACGGGGTGTTCAATTGCCTTATTTCTATTATCATTGTTTTATTATCTCTGCTAGTAAAGGTTCATGAGTAGTTGAGGCAGTGCCATGTATGTGGTGTATTATGCTGAAGTACTCTTGCTCGACCTCGTCGGCGTGCTAGTCTTGGTGTGGAGGTGGAGTACATTGCTGTAGCCAAGGGTGGAGCCAGAATTTTTGTCTTGGGGCTGGAAAGACTGGCAAGTTTTTATGCAGGGGGCAAGGCCCGAACGAATGGTTTTTACAAAAGGTAGCAGATCCAAAAGTAGTGAAGAATTATAGCACCTATTCGACACCAACTCGGTAGTTGCTTATCGAGTGGAAATAGGACATATTGTTGTCGTTGGTGATGATTGGGGGCAGGTCCCGGGGCTGAAGGTCTGAAGGTCGAGCAGAATGTAGCAGCATTTAAACGCACTAGTCTGGAGAGTTTGGATATCCTGAAAGTAGAGGTACGTCAATGTCCGAAGCAACAGAGACATCTACCTTAAATTGAACGGGTGATCAGTAGTCATCTGATAGTAACGCTGAGATTGGTAAAGGGCTGGAAAATGAGTACGTTAACGGCGGTAGCAGGCTTGAACTTACTATGGTTAGTCTAGAAAATGTCAGTGACGATACGGTGACAATAAAGCACAGATGCAGGCCGCAGTTGAAGCTGCGTATGTTAAAATCTGGAAGCCAGAGATACGGCTTGTGAACTTGTGAAGCCAGTGATTAGGATTTTACATGAGAGCATTGAAAGGTTGCTTACGATGTGACTGTTGCAAATCGTTCGAGATTGCTACTGTGAGAACTGTTGAGGTCTCTCACTACGAGCTTACTACTGATGATGTCTGCACTACAAGTAATGTGACTGTAGCCAATCCTTGCGATATGCTAGCCGAGGAACCGTGTTTTGGCAATGTTCACTGTAATGACAATACTATATGTCACATGCCTCTGCTGCATGATGACGGAGAGGAGTACCTGTCTATGTCGCACGCTCTACGTTTTCATGGCGACAACTCTTCTCGTTTTTGGCTACTTACGGAAATTTTTTCTCACGGGTTATAATGTCTACGCGACTTCTTCTTCGATAATGCCATCGACTTTGCAGCATAGTAAACGCAATGGGGTAATCTTCGAATAAGTGAATATCGATTAACTTCAAGCGGTTTTGACCGTGCTACGATGGCTGAACCGACGTATCGTAAGAGCAACTGTTTTGGATGACAGCAGCTCAACCGAACGCGAGCTGCTCTCACTGCTCTGCGCCGCCGACCGGCATATGTTGAGCTCGCTCGCTCTCTGTGCGCAAGCGAGCGAGTCTGGTATTCGCTCGCAGCTGCAAGCCGCATTCAGTTCCACAAACCCTCTGCTCAGTCTCGTAACAACTACTCGCCGCACCATTACTTGGCGGATTTTCTCCCTGCACGTGTCGACAGGTGGAAACGGAATACTCAATCGTCCCGGGAAATTTGTGCGACGTACCGCGGCTAGCTACCCTTCCTCCTTTCCGAATATATCTCCCACTCTCTCTCCATCTCTCTCCCCTCCCTCTTTCTCCCCCTCTCTCTCAATTTTTCTCTCCCCCTTTCTCAATCTTTCTCTCCCCACCTCTCTCTCTCTCTCTCTTGTGCCGTATTTCTATTTTCCTACCTATCTGCACCAGGGTCGTCGGAAGCCGACCCGTCTCGCGGTTCGCGCCGGTCCAGCTAAGCGCTCGTCACCTATCTCCTCTTCGTGGCCCACCCAGAATCTCTGTCGGCTCGCGAGGAATTCAGGTAATTCAGGATTGCGTTCGCCTGGTGTAGTTCGCGGCTAACAATTCCGCCTCTGCATTCGCCCAGATGGAGCGAACGCAGAGGCCGTCGTGTGTCCGGTCTAGCCTTGTGCGTCGGACGAGAGCTTTGGGCGTCCGTCGGTGCCGTCGCCACCGCTCAGCAACGTCGACGATAGCGTGGCGAGTTGGGCACGGCAAGGCTCGCTGCGGTGGTCCGGAACAGGTGGCCCCTCGTCAGCGAAGAGGGTTCATTAGGCTCGTAGGATGCCCTCTCCCGGAGCTGCTAAACTCATTGACTGACATGTGCGAAAATCGAGAACTGGCTTTCGCATTTCGGGCTGCTGTTCGCGTTTCGGGCTGCTGCTCTTTGCTGCCAAAAAAGCGTCTTTTGATCGTCTCTGAGCAGATTCCCGTCGGCGCTAATGAGCCGACAAGGTGCGCGATAGCGTACAAGCTGACTATTAGTGGCCGCCTTGCGCAAATGGGTGCTCACAAATGGCTTTTGCATACGCCAAGCGGCTGTTAGAAAAAAATCGCCCGCAAGTCCACGGCCGAAACATTGTCTGGGAAATAAATTAAAGCGAGCCGTGTGCGATTTAGGGCCTACTCTCCCGGATGCGAGGGGGAGGAGTGGGGCTCGGCGGCCGACTAGATCGACGGCTGCTGACTTTTCGAGGCCGCCTCCTGCGTCCATAACAAGACGGCACGTCTGACGGAAACTCGGTGAAGGAGCGTTGCGACTTCCGGGTCGTCACTAGGCAACTTGGGACATATTGACTGAGAAAGAGAACGAACCTGTATACGGCATGTATGCACTCGCCGGCAGTTCCGGTCGCTAACTTTTCCACGCCTTAGCCTCCGGGGAGATCGTCGCCGAATTCAGACACTACATCCTCCTCATAAATTGGACCTTTACATCTCTTCTACAGGGCCTGCTATCTTGATCTTGGCCGGGCAGTTCGTTTTGACACAAATAGATGAGATGTAGCCGACCTTGGCTGCTGCTGTTGAGCTCTGCTAAGACTCAACTCGGCAGCATATAGACTCGAGGTTGAGTAATCCGTAGCAGCTACATCTGATTGGTTGCTGGGTTGATGAATGTTGCTCAATGAATTAAGAAAAGTTAGGAAAGGTTAACAGGAAAGGTTAGCTGATCGAACAGCCTAATTTATGGAGCGTCAGAAGAGCCTTAATAGCGATAACCCCGCTTGAAGTGGACAATAAAGGATCGCCTACTGCTGGACTTGAACCCATGATCTGGATCGTGAAGAGCGAGCACCTTACCCTTGGCCTAAAACCCGGGGACTAAAAATCATATTTTTTAAGCAGTAGAATGCCAATCAAGCCTCTTCTTATAAAAGGTACATATTTCTCCCTTATTGCCTCCTGATCACTTTTTGCAGCCACTTTGTCGGTCCTCGGCCATTCAGTACTATTACTACCTCCCCTACTGCAAACGGAGGTCTGTCTTTAGCATTTTCGCGAAGCGAGAAGCCTCATCTGAGCCCATTTTGAGATACCAGTCTTGTTGCACACGAGAGAGACGGTTTTGTAGGGGCTTGTCGATAAGCAGTTAATCCGGACGAATGCGAGTGGTGGCTGGCGGTGTAGCCGTGTACTGAAGCAGCTAGTTCATCAGTTGAAGGAGAGATGAAACATGTGTAAGAATAATGCGATATCTGAATAGCATCTACGAAAACTTGATCTCGTTATAAGCACTTCGATGAGGTTCAAATCAATAGATTTCAAAAGTTTGATGAACGTATGGAATAGCTTAAAGTTGACTGGCGTATGGTTGATCTAGTGTGGCTTCACTCCTCCATAGATACGATGAGCCGAGTAGTCGACTTAGTAGGTCACCTTGATCATGCTCTCATCGACTCTCAAACGAACGCCGTGCTTGCCAACCCATGAGCTTAAGCACTTTTCCAACTTGATCATCAAGGTTTGGCTCTGAAGAACCCGCAATTTAAATGTCGTCGAGGTAAGGATAAAACCTGCGAGCCACAAAGCTTCTGCTCTTTATGCAATGAAATACGGCTGGTGCAGTCGACAACCCATTTCGGCAGGCATGTTAAGGGCATCCATTCTACAGGGAGGTTGACGAAGGGTGGTACCTTAGTCTCTTCGTCTCAAAGTAGCTGCTGATACAGCCGGGCACAAAGTTCAAGGCCGTCGTTCGCTTTCGGAACCAGAACCTACGGTGTTGCTCATTCGCGGTCAATGAGTTCAAATATACCTTCGGCTCTTCAGTTCCTCCTCCAATCGTGGTAGCAATCGGGGCGCCGAAGATCTGTGCTATTTGAAAACAGATCTAGACCTGGACTTCACAAGTGCGTGGACCTTGTAGCTGGCAATGTTTATGACAGCATTGTCGACGCAGATCCGCACTTCTTAACGATGGCTTTAGCGTCATCGCCCTCGGTACTGAGCCATCATATGGCCCGCAGTCCTTTGCAGTCTATCTCTATATTTGAGGAAGTCCTGCCCAGCAAAGCAGGCCGGTCACTGTTTACGACAGCGAGCGGCAGGTGGTGCATCTGCCTGCCGTATACTCTCCCGGCGTATGCCTCGCCCAACACACAGCAGCTGAACAGAATAGCATGCAAGCGGCTTTCCGGAGATAGCTTAGGACTGAGACCGAACCCTCGGCTGATTGAACTGCGTGATACTCATGAGAGTCACTACCAAGAATCTCACAAGCTACTTCGTTGTCAGTTAGCCATTTACGAGCGTGTGAGCATAATAACCCTCTGCAGTTTCACCCGAAATGGACTGTTCGAGGGCAGACCAAAGTAGATTCCTCACGAACTGTCACAACCTACGCTTGAGCACAGGTCTCGGAAAGGCCGGAACTTCCGGGCTTTTACTTGAACATCACTAGCTTTTGGAGAGATAACGGCAGTGGTTAAGTGTCGGTCGGAGTTGGGGTTACAGATGAACAGATCGGCTGAACTTAGTTTGCCAGCCCGAACCACTTCCCATAAAGCGGCAGAATTGTGCAGCATGTGACCGTGTGCTAGGCGGCAGGAGCACGCAGCTGCTGGCATAGCGAGTGTAGTAGCTTCTGCTTTTCGCTCTTCAAATGTCGAGGCCATTTTTGTATAGACATTTATCAGAAAGCAGCGACGGCTTTCCCGGCTGCTTTGCAAGCTAGGAATCTCATTTATTACACTGTGCCCGACTTATTGCATCGACTCGACGGTCGCTGCTGCTGCTGGTGCAAGGCAGCGACTATTACCAATAAATACGCACGCGCTTCGGGCGATGCCGCGCGGCCTGCTGCCGCCTCGGCTCAGCTTCGCTGAGCCGAGGCTTTGCTTTTGCCGCGCCGGCTCTAGGCGCTGCCATCGAAAACGGGTGAGAAAATTGACGATGTCCTTGTCACCTCCAGGGCGCTAGCACGGGTGAGCCAGACGAGCGCCCAGTCACTTCTGAAGTTTCGCCGTCAGCTTCCGCGATCGTGCGCTTGCTCGAGCACGCGCCCACTCCCGCGCTGCGCAGCTCCGTCGCTGCGAGATCGCCGGCCACCTTCGTTGCACAGCAGCGTTCGAGACCTTTCGAATGGACTTGGTGACTCGGTGCGATAGTGCACGCGGGCGGCGAGCGCTTCGGGCCCGAGCATGGAATGCACAGATGTCCCACATGTGCTAGCAAGTCACTAGGAGGCCGTGTCTCCGGAACCGGCGGAGGAGCAGGAAGCAGCAGCGGCGGTGGCGGCAGCCGGGCATGCCACGGTTTCGGTTTCACCACCGCCGCTCGACACCTTCGGTCGCTTTGCCGGCCGTGCTGCTTCGTCGCCATCGTGCTGCGTCTCGACGGTCTCGGTGTCTTTCACTTCGGCGTAGTCGCCACTTCCGCCGCCGAAGTCTTCATCGCCGTCGTCATCGTCGCAAATGTCGTCGTTGGCGCCAGCGACGAAGTCTTCGCTCTCGTTCGACGCAGCGTCGTCCTTGTCATCGTTCTCACTGTTGTCGACGGTGCCGTCCGACTTGGTTCTCTTGTGCTTTGTCCGCCGGTTTTGGAACCACACCTTAACCTGCGAGATGCCGTTGGCGCTGGGTTTTAAGCAACGTGAATCCATGTGGAGACGGGCGAGCGAGGTAGCGCTGGGTGAGAGAGCGGGAAACTCGGGGCAACGGAGCGAGAGGGAGGGAGGAAGTGAGCTCGGGTTAGCGGGCGAGCGAGGCGCCCAAGCGGCTGGGAGCTGGCTTCGCCGGTGGTCTCACTAGGTCTCACCTGAGTTTCGGACAGTCCGAGGCTCGTCGCCAGGTCTTTTCTCTCTTGGCCGACGACGTAGTGATTCTTTTCGAACGACTGCTCGAGCTTGAGCAGCTGCGACGGCGAGAAAGCTGTCCGGATGCGCTTGGGCTTGCGAAATGGTTGCAGCAGCAGGCTGGGATCCGCCGGACCTGAAGGGAAGTGAGGCCGAAGAGCGGCGTAAGCGCGCGGTGAAAGCTCCGAGCCCTTCGGCTCCGCGGCCAGGCCTCGCTCGGCCGTAGACCGCACTGAGAGGCGGCGGCGCGTCTCAAAAGCGAACGCTTGCCGAACGCATTCCTGCACGGGATGCTGCTCGATTAAAACTTCGTTAGTTTGTTTATCGTCTATTTCAACGTCAATCTCGTGGGGGAAGAGTTCGCCGGGTGAGTCATTGTCAGGCGGCGGCGGTGGCCCAAGAAGGCTGACCCCGGGCGATCGAGCGCTGCCAGCGGCCGGCGATCTTGGCATTTCGCTCCGGGGGTCGCCTTTAATCCGCGAGCTAAGCCTCGAGTTATACACCGTACGTAGAACACTCGGGCGTGCGGCCGTTCGTCCGCGTCGGCGATCGGCGCCCACTGCAAACCCCCACAAGCGCCCCTGCACGCCTCCGCGTGCAGTCCTTAACGAGACGAATTCTTTTTGAGTCCGCAGCCCCTGGATCAGCTATGCGCTAAGCCCGGCGGCGACGGACCGCCTCGAAATCGAGAGCAGCCCTCGGCCTCGCGAGTCTCTAGTGTTGTCCGGCCTTCGCCCCGAAGCGAGCATTGTTCACTGGGCGTTTTGCGCACGGCGGCAGGCGCCAGAGCGGTCACCGCCAGACGCCGGCCGTCTCGAGATAGGGGCGGTCGAGAACGAAAGCTCGCTCGTAAACGGCCGCCCGTCAGAACCCACTCCTTGGCTACCCAAAAAGCAGGTGCTCGCAGGGTTGAGCGAGGCGGCGGCTGCGGGCTGTCGCGCTGCTGCGCAGCAGGTGGCGAGCGTCGGCGGCCGGTCTCTTACCGAATCGCGATCCGAAGAAGCCGTGGCTGCCGTGGCGCGACACGAGCCACGGATTGAGCAGCAGGTGGTCGGCGGCCCTGGCCTGAGCAGCAGCGCCCAGAAGCATGGGATTGAAAGCGGCCGCCTGCGACGACATCGACGCGTGCATTCCGCCACCGCCGGCGGCGGCGGCCGAGTGTGCAGAAAGGCAAGCTCCGGGCGGCAGCGCTCCGGCGAAAGCTGGGCTGATGCCCAGGTGGCCGGCAGCGAAGCCCATGCTCTCCAGGTAGTGCGTCTCGTAAATGTTCTTCAGCAGCGTGTGCCCAAACGAGCCGTACGCCAATCCAGGAACGGCGGCGGCCGCTGCGGCAGCGGCCGCCGCCGCGTTCGTGGCTTTCGCAGACGCCGAGGCGGCAAAGCTGTCCTTTCCCATGAGAGAGTCGATGCTGAACGCATTCGCTGCCGGTCGTTTCCCGCCGGCCGTGAGTGGTAGGACGGGCATCATTGTCGTCGAGACAGCGAGCTTCGGGACGAGGTCAAGCTGGCGAGAGCTCCTCGAAGACTTGGTTGATGTGCGAACTGAGCGAACGGCGAGGGCTCAAACCGGTCTTATAGGAAGAGCAGCAGCGAGATTATTCACGGCCAACCCGGACGAGCGAGGCGGCGCTCGGTTTGATTGGTTGGGCGAACGGCTAAGGCCAGCCCCGCTGTGGCGACGTTAAGGGCGTGGCTTCGTCCCGTAATCACGGTGGAGGCGCGGTAGGGCAAGCGTGCCGTAGGGGGGGGGGTCGGTGAGCTGGCTGCTCTGCAGCAGCGGGCGGACGAAGCGGGGGGGGGGGGGGGGGGCACGGGACGGCGGCCAGCGACCATCGGAAGTGGCCGGCGGCCACGCAGCACAGGCGTGAACCGTCTCGTCCGCACGGTCCAAGCCCACCCAAAGTACAGGCGGCGCCCGTACTCCGGGTGGGTTCGGGCCGTCGTCCGTACCTCTGGTGAGAGCGACGACCAGCTCGCTGGCGAATGCCGGCCTTCGGGGCAAATCCGCAGAAGTAGACAGTCGTAGTATTGAGTTCTGCAAAAAAGACGACGCGGGAGCGAGGCTCCCCTTCGGCCGCCTCGCGGTGGTGCTACCGAGGCACCAAAAAAAGGAAAACTAATGCGGCGGGCGTCGGCGGTCACAACAAGCATACCGTCCCGCCGGCTGAGACCAGCCGGCGGGACGGCGTCAGAGGAGCTTATGGGAAAGACCGGCAAGGTCTTGCTGAATTTCGCGGTTTCTGAGGGAGCGGGCTCAGAGCCAGCACCAAATGCTTCGCGCCGCCACCACGCTGCTGCCGCTGCCGAGCATACGTTTATTCCCGAAAGGCTCTCCGAGGGCCTGCTGAACCTTGACATAGACTTGCCCGGGGGGGGCGGGGACGCAGGAGCTCGGCGGAGGCGGACGGCCGCCGAGCCTCGTGATCGAACGAACGAGTCCGAGGTCGCCCGCTTCGCCGCTGCCGCACGCCTTGCGGCGGCGAAAGAAGCACAGGGCAGCACCGCGGGGGGGGGGGGGGGCGCGGCCACCGCAGAGGCCAAGCGGGCCGGCAGCCGTACGACACGAGGCACCGACGCTTCGCTCCCGGGTGCCGGATGAGCAGCCCGGACGCGTCTCGAATCGTCATTGTCGAGCGATCTATAGCGGTTGAGGTCAGCTTATTCAGCAGCCTCATTTATGGCATACAGAGGCGGCCGGCCGCTCGCGTGGGCAAAAAAGGAATAGGCTTCGGCAGGACTCGAACACTGGAACACCGGTTGTCTCTTGCGTCGAGTCCGGTCATCAAGCACGTCATTCGTTAGGCAACGCTTCTCTCGACTTTCGAAACTGCCGCAAAGATTTCGGCCAACGCTGGGATTGTGCCACGGACTATACAGAGTAGCCACACCTCGTGGGGCATCGTGCACTCCAACCACCGAGTAAGGTCGGTCGGGTTGTCCGCATTCGACGACTCGGCCCGCACAGACGACGGAAGCGACGACGCGAGCTAAGCCTTTCGCGAGCGAGGCTGCATCGCACGTGGACTGGGCCCTAACAACGCCCCCAACGGCTGACGCCGAAAGGTAAGAACTGGGTACAACGGACGCCAAGACGAAATGGACACGGAGCCGTGCTCTCTTTGCACTCGTCTGTAAGTTTCATTTTGAAACGCCGTTAAGAAAATCGGAGCCACCGAATAGCCACGGAATTTCGTGCACCGAAAGGCGATGAGGTGCGTGCGCCCGCCCGGGAAGTGCCCTACCCGGCCACGGGCAGAAGTCGAGTGCTCGAAATGAGCGGCTCAGCAATGTCCAGCTCGTTAGACTGCATCTCTAATCTGAGTCGGTCGGCGCGAGATTCGGCACGCTGCAGGAAGAGCGAATGGAACACCCCCCTCTCTCTCTCTCTCTTTCTCTCTCTCTCTCTCTCTCTCTCTCTCTCCCTCCCTCCCTCCCTCCCTCTCTCTCTCTCTCTCTCTCCCTCTCTCACGCATGAGAGAGATTCGTTGCGACCCGCATGCCGTTCCGTCCGCTGCTTTAGTAAAACAAAAAACGAGGGGGCGAAGTAAAGGCAGCCGCCGCTCATCCTCATCTGTACAGCGTCAGGAGAGCCACCGTGTCTGTCACCACACTAGCCGAGGCTCTAAAGACTCATCCTCTGCAAGACCGGAGCCCGGGAGCCTGGTAATGAAGTTCGAGCACCTTATCACTCGCGGTGCCGAGCCGCACGTCAGCTCACACGGCCTCTGCGCTCGCCCGCCGAAAGCGTCGCGCCCAGACGATGGCGATGGAGACCACCGGCGCTCTTCGCGCCCACGAGATGCGAGTGGCCCATCTCAGAGAAATGCAGATGCATTAAAATGGCTCTCTCGCTCGCTCGCAAGCGCCGTCCGCTGGTCGAATAGTGCGTCTGCTGTCATGTCGGCTTTGTTCTTCCTCCCGAGCAAACGGATAAGCCCGGAATGAATGACTACCGGTGGAGCTTTAATTACGTTCTCACTCACTCTTTATTAATATAAGCATATCCATAGATATTGCATATTCATATAGTCGTAAACTATAGCAAGCTATGTTATGTCTACGAACCTATTGTCTCCTCTTCACTCTCTCCCTCTCTCTTTCTTTCTACCCTTCTAGCCATCTCAATTCCACCTGGCTAGCGCTTCACTGTGCAGCAATCGAGGTTTAGCTCGCTAAGCTAATCCTCCCGTCAATCCCCTACCCCATCAGCTAAAGCCGGGCTTACGCGAAGCAAGTCTTACTTCCTACCTACTTCTGCCCTACGCCAGTCTTCATTGTACACGCCACCAATACTGGAGGGGGCGGTTCAAGACTTAGGGAAGACTTAATGGAGACTCAGCAGTCAAAAGTTGTTCTACTTCCTTGCCAAGACTCTGGCACGACACTTAGCAAACGGCCAATAGCCGGCGCCGTCAAGGGCACGCCTTCTTTGTTGCTTTGAAAGCGTGGCGGACGGCTCGACCGACGAATTTCGCGAGAGCCCCTGATCACGGGGAAACTACGAGCTCGTCACACGAGAATCAGGCAAAGCATCGTACCACCCGCTTTTCGGAATCCAACAGTCTACAAATACCTCGTACAAACCTCAAATCCTTTGGAGACCGTGCATTTAGTTCGTATGCTCCCAAAGCCTGGAACTGCCTCTCGACCTGCGTCAGAACTTCTCCTGACCTGACCACATTTAAAAGGAACGTAAAAACACACCTATTTAGGACAGCATTTAGTGGGTCCTTATGATTCGTCCTTGATGTTCTTATGCGTGCTGATACTGTGCATGCTGCCACTAACCACATTTGCATGCTGACCCTGTACATGTCACCCCTAACCATGTTATTTATTTTGTTTGTTTTTTAAGCATGATTTTACTTACCATTTAATTGCATTTCCCTTTGCAGCAAATGTAAAGCGCCTAGAAAGAGATTAAGTTCTCTGAGGGCGCTTTATCAAGTACATTATTATTATTAATCAGATAGTGAGGTGGTACACAATAAAGGCAATCGTGGAAGGTAAAAATTCGCCGTGCGGAGGGCTACCGCCTACCTCCACAACACAGGCAATTTTCCCACGATCACTCTGTGGGCGGAGCAAGTAAGAAGCAAGATTTTGGAGGAAGCCTGACCGTGTACTTCCTACGAGCAGAAAGACCGAAGTAGCACAGTAGCAGGACATAAGTAAGACAGACGTTGGCAGGGGGGGGGGCAAGAGTCGCCGTGCAAACCCGGCTCAAGGCACGCCCCTTCATGACTCCACCAGCTGATGAGCTCTCTCGTAAACGTCGCTCTTCTCCGGAAGAGCTCTAGCCGCTGTCTCGCGCCTTCCCCGGGCAGCGGACGCCGGAGGCGAAAGATCTCGCGCTCTTCACCCTGAGCGCCGCAACCCCGGAACTGGCAACTGGCGACGCACAGGTCCGAGCGGACGCCGGCGCGACGAAGCAGGCCGAAGTGTCCGCCAGCCTCGCGCGGCGTGCGCGGCGGCTTACCCAGTCCAATCGTCCTTCGGCGACCGCGGTGAGAGTCGCTCGACGGAAGCGCGTCAATCGAGCCGCTCCCCTTAATGCTCGGCGCCGGAGCGCCCGAAACTCTCTCGCTACGCTCGCATTCCGCTACGAGTACCCGCCGCTACGAGTCGCAATGGCGCCCTGATTTGGCCGGCCTTTACGACCGAGGTCAGGGTCATTGTATTTGGCGGCTGACTTCGTGGGCTCGAGCCCTGCGGTGTATGCGAAGCGCCTGAATGGAGATTAAGTTGTCGCATGACGCTATACAAATGAAATATAATTTTTTTTAGAACGAGTCTTGCGTTCCGCCGAAAAGTGCGCTCCGAAATCGAGTCGCCCGCATTTCAAGAATGAGCGAACCACGGTGGCAAAATCAAAAATTGAGCGACCGCCCGTTCGACGTGAAGACAAACACGACTATATTTACATCCAAAATCAAGCAACGATCGGATATTAGGCCATTCGGTTGCGAGATCGTACCACAGCCCAGCTTCTTCGCCGCCGTTTCTCTCGGCCAGCGACGAAGGCTTTCCTCCGAGCATCCCGGAAAAGCAAAGCTTTTCCGGGATGCTCGGCTTCCTAGACGGCTCGCCCGTCGACGAAGTCACCTTTTTTCGCGGACGGCGTCTCTGGCGTGGTTTGACCGAACGCGTGCGTGCGAAACCCTAAGAGCGAGCACAAACCTTCGAGCGTTCCATGCGCCGGGCAAAATTAACGAATCGAACTCGGCCAGCTCCAAGATCTCGACTCGGCACTCATCCATTCGCTAATGCGATGGAACTTTCCAGAGGCTAAAAGACTGGGGGTTACCCCGAACGGCAGGTTCTGACAGACAGAACCGCTCTCCTTGGGGTTCCTGGTACCGAACGCGGATTCGCCTCGCTTTGGGCTTTTGGTTTTCGACTGACGAAAACTTGGAGCACTCACTCTGCGTGTTGCCGTTTGGTTTCCGGCGCCACAGTAAGTTGCTTCAGTTAAATACCATCCGAACGGCAGCTACCGCCAGTATAGAGAACGTACGGGTTAGCCCGCTTGTGCCGCACCCGCTACGGCGATTTCTGGTTAGAGGGTACACAGTGTGTCCATTGTTAGCACCTTCGTCGCAGCTAAAGTACTACTTGACCGCATATCTAACGGATGAGAGACAGTCACCTCGAGGCCATTCGAGGTTTTGAAAGTTGTCTTTTAAGGATGACTTTGAGACCGATTGCTTATAAAGGTTGTTCGGGAGCAGCTTCGAAAGCTCAAGCTCGTTTTGTAATTATTCGTGAAAATGAATGCATTGCCGAAAGACGGAGACGCCGCCGGCGAACCCGCAGGCGCCTGATCATGACAACCTAGTGTATGATGCAATTTAAATTGATGCAATTGTTGAAACTTCCAGATAGAGGGGGTGATCAACCTGCTTCAGAATATTCAGACGCTGACAGGAGTTGGCCCAAGTCTCTCTTTTTCAGAATTTCCACGGCAAGCAGATGTAAAACTTGCAAGGCTGCTTGAAGCCGTCCAGGAAATGCAAGATATGTTAGGATGCGCGCGTCCTTGACCCTCCGGCAATGTTCAATGCTTCTATAAGAAAAGGAAGCGGATGGAAAGTAGTTTCGTCTACGCCTTGCATTAGAACAGTGGAGTGTCCAATGGTAAAGGTATTAACAATAAAAATAAAATATGACATTTTCGGAGAAACCCAAGAGAACCACTGTGCACTTTTGCTGGAAAGAAAGCGTGTCAGTTGGTTTGTGAGGTAACGAACGTGTGTGAGGGTTTTTGCTTATTTGAAAGAAAAATGTCATCAAGCCGGGAGTGAGTTCTAGGCTTTCGGAGCATGCGAACTAAAGGCGCGGTCTCCAAAGGACTTAGATTGGTTAGAGGCACAGCCACATAGCTCGAGTTCGAAAAGCGGGTGTTACGATGCCTGGCCTGATTGGGAAGTAGTTGCGATAGATTTATCGGAGCAAGATCATAAAAAGACGTAAGAGACGGCAATACAACCTTGAATTTGGTGCGCTGCTTGATTTTGTGTAATCGGGAATCGCTATGTTCACGACAGACAAGCCTCGATTCAAGTTTTGCACCAGCTTTAGGCTCCTTACTGCACAGGCTAGAAGACCTGCAAGTTGTGAGTTACAGAAGTTAAGACATGAGGCTGCAAACTTACCGACCAGCTTGGCTGACGGATCCTTGTCTAAGCAGACCCGAGTGTTTGCAATAGTGTGTAGCTCCAAGTAGGCTAGCTAATATGGCATCGTTTATGCACGCAGACAGCGTACTTTCTGCAATGGGCACAGTGTCCGCAAAAGGCTGTTAGACATGGTCAACTTCTGTTTATATTACATTAAATAAACATTTTGAAATGTTTTCTAGCTTATGATTTAGGGTTTTGGCTGTAGTGTCTAGGAGCAGTAACTTTTTGGATTTACGGTATAGGTTTAGTATTTTTTTGTAGTATTTTGTATTTTAGTAGTATTTTGTACCATCCCCTCTCTATTTATCGCGATAAAATATATAGTTGGTTTTATCGGCATTCAATTTGATTAAAGAAAGTCTGTCATCCAAGTAATGATATCAGCAGTGCATGCTGCAAGGGAGCTGTGAAAGCTTGAGATACTGGAAGGCACGGAAGGATCAAGCACAGGTCCAGCTGTATATTTTCTGCATTCAAACGAAAGCTTCAATTGTTCTTGGCGATTATATCGGCCAGACAGAGCGAGAGAGACAGCGAGATAGACAGAGACAGACTGAGACAGGGAGAGATAGAGAGAGGCAAAGAGACAGAAAGAAGCAGAAAAAACCCCAGACAGAAGTGGAGAGAGAGATAGAGATCGATACAGAAAGACGGAGAGACAGACAGAGAGACTGAGAGAGAGACAGAGGGAGAGAGAGAGAGAGAGAGAGACAAAGAGTGACAGAGAGAGACAGAGAGAGCGACCGAGAGAGACAGACAGACAGACAGAGACAGGCAGAGGCAGGGCAGAGGCAAGACAGAGACAAGACAGTGACGAGGCAGAGACGAGGCAGAGACGATGCAGAGACGAGACAGAGACGACGAGACAGAGACGACGAGACAGAGACGACGAGACAGAGACGACGAGACAGAGACGACGAGACAGAGACGACGAGACAGAGACGACGAGACAGAGACGACGAGACAGAGACGACGAGACAGAGACGACGAGACAGAGACGACGAGACGACGACAGAGACGACGACACAGAGACGACGAGACAGAGACGACGAGACAGAGACGACGAGACAGAGACGACGAGACAGAGAGAGACGACGAGACGAGACGAGAGAGAGACGACGAGACAGAGACGACGAGACAGAGACGACGAGACAGAGACGACGAGACAGAGACGACGAGACAGAGACGACGAGACAGAGACGACGAGAGAGACGACGAGACAGAGACGACGAGACAGAGACGACGAGACAGAGACGACGACGAGACAGACAGACGACGAGACAGAGACGACGAGACAGAGACGACGACAAGACAGACGAGACAGAGACGACGAGACAGAGACGACGAGACAGAGACGACGACGACGAGACGAGACAGAGACAGAGACGACGAGACAGAGACGACGAGACAGAGACGACGAGACAGAGACACGAGACAGAGACGACGACAGACGAGAGACGAGACGACGAGACAGAGACGACGAGACAGAGACGACGAGACAGAGACGACGAGACAGAGACGACGACACAGAGACGACGAGACAGAGACGAGACGAGACGACGAGACAGAGACGACGAGACAGAGAGACGAGACAGAGACGACGAGACAGAGAAGACGAGAAAGAGACGACGAGACAGAGACGACGAGGCAGAGACGAGGCAGAGACGATGACAGAGACGACGAGACAGAGACGACGAGACAGAGACGACGAGACAGAGACGACGAGACAGAGACGACGAGACAGAGACGACGAGACAGAGACGACGAGACAGAGACGACGAGACAGAGACGACGAGACAGAGACGACGAGACAGAGACGACGAGACAGAGACGACGAGACAGAGACGAGACAGAGAGACGAGACAGAGACGACGAGACAGAGACGACGAGACAGAGACGACGAGACAGAGACGACGAGACAGAGACGACGAGACAGAGACGACGAGACAGAGACGACGAGACAGAGACGACGAGACAGACACGACGAGACAGAGACGACGAGACAGAGACGACGAGACAGAGACGACGAGACAGAGACGACGAGACAGAGACGACGAGACAGAGACGACGAGACAGAGACGACGAGACAGAGACGACGAGACAGAGACGACGAGACAGAGACGACGAGACGAGACGACGAGGCAGACGACGAGACAGAGACGACGAGACAGAGACGACGAGACAGAGACGACGAGACAGAGACGACGAGAGACGACGAGACAGAGACGACGAGACAGAGACGACGAGACAGAGACGACGAGACAGAGACGACGAGACAGAGACAGAGACAGAGACGACGAGAGAGACGACGAGACAGAGACGACGAGACAGAGACGACGAGACAGAGACGACGAGACAGAGACGACGAGACAGAGACGACGAGACAGAGACGACGAGACAGAGACGACGAGACAGAGACGACGAGACAGAGACGACGAGACAGAGACGACGAGACAGAGACGACGAGACAGAGACGACGAGACAGAGACGACGAGACAGAGACGACGAGACAGAGACGAGACAGAGACGAGACAGAGACGAGACAGAGACGAGACAGAGACGAGACAGAGACGAGACAGAGACGAGACAGAGTGAGTGAGAGAGAGATACACAGATACAGAGAGAGAGACAGAGACAGGGAGGGAGAGACAGAGGCAGCAAGGGAGAGAGAGAGAGAGAGAGAGAGAGAGAGAGAGAGAGAGAGAGAGAGAGAGAGAGAGAGAGAGAGAGAGAGAGAGAGAGAGACGAAGAGACAGAGAATATACACCCCTTTTCAAAAGCCTCTTTCCACCCCTTTAGATTAACTAATTGATGAAGCTGAGCCCGGGATCCAAGTGCAGTCACCATTGGCAGGACACCGTGACCACTGCTGGTAAAATGGAACAGCTGTCGCTCATAGTCATTAAATTGTGAATTTTAAAACTGCTAACCTGCTGCTAGACAGCAGGAAATCCGGCGGCTGCGCATCGCCGCCGACGCTAGGCAGCTACCTGGCGCTCCCCACAGGTCTAGCTGGCACTTCCGCCAGCCATCTTGCGCATGTCGGCCGCCATCCTCCTCAGGCCGTCCGGGACTGCTCTTTCCTGAGCACCTGCTTAACGAGCTCTACGAAGGCGAGAGCAGCAGCATCTCCTACCCCCGCCCGCTGTTGACCTGGCTCTTCGCTCGTCGTTCCATGGGCTGCATCCCTCCGAAGGGAAGCCGAGCGCCCGATTTCGCGGCGACCGACGCAGTCGGAGTGCTCAGTCGCAGCAGGACCCCGTGGAGGCGCCGCTCGGCTTCAGCGCTTTCCCCCTCCCTCTCCGAGTCTCCAGGAGCCTTCGCGAACGGACAGGATGCGCGCGCATTTTTCCGACAAGCAGCGTCGCCCGGCAGGCGCACATCATCGCATGCTGCTGGCGCGTTAGCTCGATTTCGCGAGCCGTGCGATCCGTTCGAGAACGTGACAAAAGCCGGCGGCCCGACGCAGAAAGCGCAGCATGAGCGGCGCCGCAGACAGCTGGCGGTGGTCCAGTCGGGCGGACAGACGTCGCGGCGGTCCTGTCACGGGGGACAGACGTCGTATAGCCAATCGAGATACAGGGTACGTTCGCGAGGTGCCTCGCGAGAAAGACACCGAGTTCGTAGCTGTTTCGAGGTGACGGGAGGTCGGCCGCCTTGGCGACGGAACTCGGCAACCCAGCAACGCGCGCGGCGGCCCCGCGGGCGAGAGCCGCGTATGCTGCACTCGTAAGAATGCAGCGCTGCGACGAAGCGCTGCTCAGAGAGCCCGTCGTCTTGCACTAACCAGCGACGCCGCCGTCGACACCCGATCGCCACTAAGTCGCCGACGACGGGGCCCTTCAAAGGCGGTAGCAGTGACAAGCCGTCGCAAGTTTGTCTGGAGGCGACCGTCTCTCAGTTCGTCGGCCGGTGGGTCTGTTAATTTTTTCTATGGTAATAGAGAAGCCAATTCAGGAGGGCTCCGTCGGAACAAGGAGAGCTTTGAGCGACTGGACCCGCGGAGTAAACCGGAAAACAATGCGACAGTTTGCGCTTGCATAAAAACCAATTTATTCGGTTTTGTATATAAATAGACTAGGCTCCGTTTGTCTGCCTCGGGTTAAACAGATCGCAGTTCGCTGACAATAGAGGGCGAGCAGCCTTTTGCTCTTGTGTATTCATTAGTGTATCAGGCGCGAAATTAGTTTTAAAATAAATAAACATAAAAGGGGCCGTGAATTATTAAACTGTGATGCTTAACAAAAGTTATTTACTAATTACAGCCCCGCATTCGCGCCGGATCGGCGCCTAAACACGGCCGCGCTCCCTAGCCAAAGCGCCGGGGATGAGAGAAACAAGAGAATAACAGATAGCTTTTGTGCGGCTTGCATCTTTGGAGGACGTCGCTTCGTCGTGACAGCCTGTGACTCGGCGCTCATCGCCGCCGCCCCGGATGCGAGCGCGAGCAAGCAAGCGGCAGCTGAGCTCGCGCCGCCGCCCTCGCAGAGACCGCGGCCGGCGGCGCAGGCAGCTCGAGCGCGCCCTCGAGGCACCGACGCCGTCGCCGCGGCCCCTGCGAGGTTCAGATTGGCCTGCCCGATTTGCCGAGCTCGAGCATTCCGAGAGCTCCGGCGTCGCGCATGGGCTCGCGCCGTCGGGGCGTCGTCGCCGCCGCCGCCGCCGCCCCCGCCGCCGCCGCCCCCACCTTGGGCGGTGTGCGCGCCGCGCGGAGCCGCCGACGCTGAGCGAGCGCGATCGCCGGCGGAGTGGAGCAATCGCCGCAGGTGCGAATCGTCGCCTCTGGCTGCTGCGCTCGTGTCTACGCTGCTCAGCACTCGACGAGGCCGACGGCGACGACGATGACGGACTCTGGGGCGTCTCGAGCGGCTGCAGCGCTTTCGCCGGATATGAGCACCGCGCGCAGGCGCAGAGCGGCTGCAGCACCTGCGGCAAAGCGCATTATGCAGGAGGAGGAGGAGGAGGAGGAGGGACACACGCCGGCTACGGCGGCTCGCCGCGAGAGTGCGGGATCGCCGCTCGAGCACCGGCCGTCTGCGCTGAGGCTCTCTCTCTCTCTCTCTCTCTCTCTCTCTCTCTCTCTCTCTCTCTCTCTCTCTCTCTCTCTCTCTCTCTCTCTCTCTCTCTCTCGAGGCGAATTCCTCAGCCGCGCTAAGGAAGCGAGCGCCGGTTCGAGCGCCGGTTCGAGCGGCTTCGCGCCGCAGCGTCGGCTCTGGCAATGAGAAAGCTCGAGGGTGCGCTACCTACGCGACCCGTAGGGCTGGCGTCGGCTCTGGCGCGCTGTCCCACGACGGCTGCGGCGGCGCACGGAGCGGAGCATAGTGCGCCGCTGCCATACGCTGCTGCTGCTGCTTCCGCGCGTCTTCAGGCACCGGCGCCGCGGCCGCCGCTTAGCTGGCGAACGACGACGTCCCGACAGAGACTTCCGGCGCCGCTCTGCGCCCGCAATAGCTCGGGCGGAAGCAAGCGCGGCGCGAGTGGCGGCTGCTGCAGGCAGCGCGTCGACGGCGAGCACAAGGGGAGAATTTCGCCGCTCGAGGGCCCTGCGGCCCCTCGGGCGGCATCAATTTGGCTTTCAGAAACCTCGCCCGAAACGCCCGGAAGAAGCTACGTCAGCGTTCCGCTGCTTCTTGGTCTCCGGCGGCAGTGATTGAAGTCGCTTGGTTGCCGTATCTCGAGGGTTAGCCGCAAGTTTTCTCGTTCTCGACATCTTTGGAGTTGCGGACTTGAGGAAGCAGCTAAACTGCAAGCCGCTTTGCAGCCGCTTGGCGGCGGTGGACGTCTTTCAAGTTGCTGCCATCGGCGAAACCGAGCGAGACCACCCTACGGTCATCGTCATCTGTGATCCGCCCGCCCCCCTGCCCCTACCCCGCTTCGCCACAGACGCAGCGCGTCGCTCATCGTAGCAATTCGGGGCGCCGGACCCTGGGTGCCGCCGCCGATATCGCATCCGTGCGAGAGATGAGTCACCCCCAAACAACTTCAGCCGAGAGGGCGATCGGCGGCGGAGATACGAGCGGCTAGAGCAGCAGTCGGAGCGCCCTCTAGCCGCAGTCGGAGCGCCCTCTAGCCGCAGTCGGAGCGCCCTCTAGCCGCGCATGCTCGCAAGCCGACGCCAGCTCCTGTCGCTGAATCGCCAGCTCGCCGCCGTCGACCCCGTTGCGCCTCGAATGTCTGTCGCCCTCACCGCCGGCTTGGCAGCGGCTGCCGGTCTCGAGCGACACCCGCGCGGCCACCTGCAGCGACGGATGACCAGGGTCGCCGCCCGCCGCCACGCGTGCGACTCGACAATTCAGCCTTCGTCTTCTCCTTCGGCACGCCGCACTGTCACCGAGGGGCATCGCCACCGGCGATTGGACGAGAGGGCGCTGCGATTGCCCCCGCCCCCGCCGCCTCTATGGTCCGGCCGAAAATCTCAGCGCTAGCCTCGCGGGCCTCACGCGGCTGCGCAGATAATGCGCGCGACCTGCATCTCGCCGCGCGCCGGGCCGAGGTTGACCGGCTAAGGTTGGACTGCACGCTCTTGGCTAATTAGCCGGTTGATTTGGTCAATGCGAAAGGCCGCGGGAAATACTGCATGCTACCGGGCGTACTCGGTTGGACGAAGGAGTGCCTAGATGTCTACCAAAGCTGGAGCGTCTCGTCTGGGCCCTATTATTTTTAGTAGGCGGGTGTCAGGGTGGACACTGCAGCAAGCTGCAATTCTTTACAAGCCTCCAGCAGCCTGGAGCAGCCCAGCCGTGGCACAAATGAAACTCATTTTCGCCGAGAATGCACGAATTGCAAGTAAACTAGGGAACGTAGCAAATGTAATCTGAAGCTTAGGTTCAAATTCGGGATACACACGCAGAGCTCTCGCTCTCTCTCTCTCTCTCTCTCTCTCTCTCTCTCTCTCTCTCTCTCTCTCTTCCGATCCCCAGATCGAGGCTCAGCGCTTCGCCTCTCGGGCTGCGCACCGTTTGGCGAGCGCCGGCGCCGTTTCCGATTCACACACGATATGATGGATGCAGAGGAGGGCAAAGCTGTAGACTGAATGAAATCCCCCGTGTGGTCAAGTAAGCAGAATCTTGTAATAATAGGGAATGCTACCATTCAGTTGTGGAACAATCAAGTTTATATCCCCTGTTCCGAGTAGAGTCACGAACATGAGCCATGAGAGAAAGTGAGTCAGTCAGTCAGTGCACGAAATTCGGCACTCGAGGCTTCAGTAGAGTGGTCAGAATGAATTTTAAAGTCATAAGCGACGAGGAAAGATCGATTTATTGCATGCAGAGTAGAAATGAGATAAGAAAAAATCTTTGATTAAGGAGGTCTCGGTACATCGGTACTCTTCGGCGATCGCGCGAGTCCCGCGCCGCCACCGCCGCCACCCGATGCCCGAGCGACGCACGCTCCTCCGTTCTCTTGTGCGACTCTCGGGTCACGCACCCGCGAGCTCAGTGTCGCCTTCGCAGTCGTCGCGCCACGGTCGCGAGCAGATCGTCCGCCGGCCGCCGCCGCACGGCCGACGATCGCCGCACGCATGCGCACTTGTGCCGCCGGCGTACGTGTCGCGCCTCGCCTCCGGTCGACGCTCCAGCGCTTCGAAGCGGCGGCCATTCGTCAGCGACGGGCGAGCCGGGCTCATCGGCCGAAAGACGCCGCGCCGGCTTCGCCTGGCGGCGTCGCCGCCGGCGATTGCGGCGTGGAGCGTGGGCGAGGGACGGCGACGGCCCTCGAGGTCCAGTCGCCTCTGCGTAGGCACGCGTGCCTACGCAGAGGCGACTGGACGTCTTGCAGCGGCGGCGGCGGCCGAGCGCGCGACGAACCGCATTAGGAGCTGCGCGCGGCGTCATTGCGAGCAGCGTCCGTCTACTCAGGACATTGTCCGTCGGTAATTAAATGGAAGCATCGCGCCGAGCGGCGCGTCCTCCGGCTAAAGCGCGAGGAGACCATTGACGGGGCACGGAGCGGCATTCTCTAATTCATTAAAACACCGTTTCAACACCTATTGACAATGTCCTCTCTCCGACGCGCACATCGATAAGATACTATCTTGCCCGATTCGCGCGGAGAGCGAGTGAATACAATTCCACTCCGAGCCGTGGGCAGGCGCACTGCTCTGGCAGCCGAACAGCGATTAAGATCCCCTCGCAGTCTGAATGGCGAGCGGTTCGCGAGCAATTTCTGCATGCGAAGCGTCCCTTTTGTGCCTGCCAGTACCGTTTCTTCCCTCTCGCCGAGCTATCACAAAGCAGACCGCGACCAAGAAGACAGGAGAAGACACTTTACGCGACGGCACAATTAAAGTCATTAATCCGATCGCCTAATCGGCGTGCTGGTGCAGATGCAAACGTAATTCGCCCCTTTTTTGCTGCGGACAAAACGGTACAGAGCGGAGCTGATCGCGCGCGAGCGAGCGCGATAAAGTTTCTCTGTTACTTAGATAACTCATTTGCAAACATAATGTTGCCGCCGACAATGAGCAGCGCGGCTGCTAGCTCTCAACCGCGATTCTCAGGCGAGCAACGATCGCTAAGATACCATTGACGGAGCTGACAATAAATCGCCAAGGCTGCGAGCTCCAGCGAGGCAGGCCACAATAGCGCTCGACGGCGCTCGACGGCGGCGGACTTGCAGAGCGCTGCACCGACGGCATTTGGGCGAGCGCTGTTTTCCTAGATGCTATCGCCCGTCTGTTTGAGTGCCAACAGTTTAATATGAACTTGTCGCTCCACACATATGACACAATGGCCTTTTGTGAGCGACTAACGGAGCGATCGGGGCGGGAATGGGACGCGCTCGTATCTAGAATGCCGGCCGCGAGCAGCCGCTGGCGGCTGCTCGCGGCTCGCCCGCCCGACCGCCCCCTCGCTCGCTCGCACGCCAGCTCGCTGTGACTGGCGCACTCCCACGCCAGCCGCTTCTCATCTCTCTCTCCCCCCTCTCTCTCTCTCTCTCCCTCTCTCTCTCTCTCTCTCTCTCTCTCTCTCTCTCTCTCTCTCTCTCTCTCTCTCTCTCTCTCTCTCTCTCAGCCTTCGTGGCTTTGCTATTCGGAGCGCTCGACATACCAAAGCGGGCCAGTCGCCTCGACTACCGTCCACCGCTAGCCCGTCGTGCGCGTCCTACGTTTCGTACGTCGAATGCGATCCAACATCTGCACACGTCTTTGCTCGAGTGTCCACCTCGGATTAGAGTCCTTCCGCGGCTCTCCGGGCCGCGCGAGCGCTGGCTCGCGCCGACGCCGCCCCTTGTAATTGAGCTAGGCGCTAGGCGCTCGCGCCCGGCGAGGCGAGCGGCGCGCGGAGACGAAGGCGCTCGTTAGCGGCTCCGTCTTGCGACCTGCCGGGCAGCGCCGCCTGACTTCAGGCTGGTGTAATTTGAAACTGTCGAGTCCTTCAAGGAGTGCGGCCGACGGATCCGGCCACCAAGCACGCCCCTTCGTCGCCGCCACGCATGCCAGGCCTGTGCCAGATCTGCCTTTTCCCTGACGTAATCCTGGGTATGCACAGGGATGGAATCTGACGGCCAAGTGGCGATGAAACTAGAGCAGGTTTCACCCAAGACAGGGCTCGAAGAAGGCTTGAACTCGTGGCATCGCAGCTATAAGGAGGTATGACCTGGGGGGCCGGGAGTTATGTCCCCCACCATTTGAAATTTATCTCTTCCGACCGCACATTTATTGATATTTCTCAAAGACTTAATGGAACAAATGATCGGCATGCAAATTGGCACAAGCGACAAGGGTAACGTAAGCTGTATTTTTATGTAACCATAGCTGTCATGCTGACCGTCTGAAGACCTGTCCGTGCTGGCGTCCGTTAAGGCTGAGCAGCTGCGATGAAGTGGCGATAAAGCTTGAGCAGGTTTCACCCGGGACCGGGCTCGAAAAGGACTAGAACTCGTAGCGTCGCCGCTGCGAACTTACATAATACACATACACAGGCTTAGACAAGTTTTAAGAGACAGGTTTAGAGAGACGCCGTCCGCACGTCTGCCGCAACGGTTGATCCGATGGTTGACCCTTTAGCGACTGTCGAGCGTAAGGCGCCGGCGGCGTCGCCTTTTATCGGAATGGCTACAAGAAGCGGACGCCAGCGCGGCGCGCGAGCGAAGTTGGTCGCGAACGCGAAGCAGCTCTCGCGCTGGCTCGTGCGAGTTACCGCATTTGGAAAAATGGCGCCGCGACGTAGCTCTCGCTTTAGCCGGATGCCCGCCAACTAGTCGGCACGCGCGTCGGAGGCCGCGCTCGCCCGCGGCAGACGGCTTCCGAGGCGTTTGCGTGCCGCGTCCCGTTTGGCCGTGTGCGGCGGCGTCCTGCCTGCACCGGAATGTCCGTCGAGCGTTCAGGACCGCGCGCTCAAAATTGCAGCAGACGAATCTTCCGTCGAGTTTTGCCGATTCTCGCGGGCTCGCGTGACGTCGTGAGCGTAGGTGACGTCAGATGAGTCGATTGACCGCGCGCTGCAGAGTTGCAGCAGAGAGCGCGTCTCGCCGACTTCCTCCGCCGCGAGAGCTCCGTTCTCCGAGGCTCCCTCGGAGAACGGAGCTCGCGGAAGAATCGTGGCGTCGCGACTGAATCAGGTCCGAATGAGGTCAATGCGCTCAATCTCTCAGCGAACGATCTTTGGCAGCGCGCGCGCGCGAAGGCGTTTCGCGAACGCAATCTCGCGAGCCGCTGATATTCTGACTTCTTCCGCTGCAAGAAGCGCAGCGACTTTGAACGGCGAAAATTCGAGTTACTGATCTAGAGCGGGGGGGGGGGACGACGACTGAGCGAGACTCGGCGAGAGAGAAATTGTGTGAGAGAGAGACGCGATTCGCCAGGCTGCGCCGCCGGCCCTGCGCGAGTTCGCGGACCGGACCGCGGCTCGGCGGCGCGGCACATCGTTTAGCGCGACCACTGCGGACCTCTTACGGGTGCTCTTGCTTTCCATTATAAATTAAAGAATTAAGCACGACTGATACAACGGCGGGATGAGTACAGCTTTAAACGCCCCTGTGCGAGCTACCGACGAGCCGAAGAGGAATTAGCTGTGGCCTTTCGCTATTTGCCTCGGCAGATGAATTTACGATGTCCGACGCGCCAGCGGCCCAAGACCGCCAGGCTAGCGCTGCTCGATCATTTTTTGCGCTCGCACTCTCGCACCTGCGACGACTACAGGGAAAGGAGCTACCTGACGCCGCGCGAACTGCTCGCTGCCTCCGCTCGCGTCGGCGCAACGCTTCGACTGGCACTTAGCGCGCGCGCCGCCGCCGCCGAGGTATCCAGCGGCCGGGCCGGCTGCATTCGCTCGCCGGAGATCCGGTCGAGGGCGGCTCAGAGAAGGTCCGGTTGTGCAGGTACGCGCAGGTGGTTCTGGCCGCCGAGGCCCTGACGCTGCGGCGGCCACGGCCGCCGCTGCGTGCAGTCGGCGTCGGCGGCGTTCCGCGCGCCTCGCGAAAATCAATGTCTCCAAGAATAACAAATTAGCCGTTTCTGAAGCAGCTGATGGGCCGGGCGAGTGATTACCTTGCGGGCGCCGTCGGAGCCCGCTCGGGTGGCGCGATTCGCTCGCCGAGGGGAATCGCTCGAGCACCTGCGATGCAATTCTCGTCACGTCGGAGAGAGAGGCGCGGAATTGTCGTTTAACATGCGCGCCGCGGGGCATGAAAACATCCGCTCCCTAGGAAGTCGGAGAGCGGTATCCTCTTTATTTTCAATCGCAGCCGCCGACTAGTCACTCGGATCGCCGCGAAAACACGCTAAAAGCCATTAGGGCGACAGCTTTAAAGAGCGCCGCGCCGCGTTCTCCAGCTGGCGAATCCTCGCGAAGGCTGACTCGCGCTGGCCGCTCACCGTAGCAGCGGCGGCGGCGGACGACCAGCGGCCCGTACGCTCCCTACGCGAGGTGCGACACGGGCGCTGCGCGCGGACGGCTGGGACGCGGGCGCTCAACGCTGCGGGGCGTCATCGTTCAACCGGCTTGCTCCCTTTCCCCCGGGTCCCACGAGAAAATCGGCGTCGCGAAGCTCGCGAAACGATTGCCTATCGCGGCCAACGGCGTTTCAAGCGCATCGGCCGAATTCCGTCGCCATCCGCACGCTGGCTCTCGAGAAAGGTGAAAATCTTGCGCGGCGGTGCGCTTGGGGGGCGGGCGGGCGGGCCAGCGGTCGGCGAGAACTCTCCAGTAGCTCTTCTCGAGAGTGTGTGCGCGAGCACTTGGCGCTCGCGCGCGCCTCGGGGTTTGGCGTGCTCGCGAATTCGACAGAGAATGTCGTGCTGTACTGCAATCGTCATTCGAGCTTCGCTCGCAGCGCGGATCGCCGCATCCGCCCACCGCCACCATCGCGGCGCAAAACGCTCGCGGCGCGAAACGCTCGTAGCCAGTCTGCGAGCTACCTGACGATCGATTCTCTCAAGAACGCTACAGAGCAAGGCCACGGTCGAGCGGGTGAAGCTCAGAGTGCAGCTTTGCGCGATCGCGCGCCGCCGCCACCGCCGAATATTTTGCATCGGATCGCAGCGATGAGACGCGGCCACGTCTCGTCGCGCGAGCGCGCCGATCGGCGAGCTCGCGCGACGGTCGGAGGCGGCGTCTCCCTGCAAGCCTCGCGCAGCCGGTGGGAGCGCATTTGAGCTTTGACCTTAGCCTCAACCCGACGACGGCAGCGCAGGGCATATCCGTACGCGACCCTTCGCTCTGCCGCCGCCGCCGCCGCAGCCGCCGACGAAAGTCCCCTGGATAGGCGCCGTAGCCCGGCCGATAGCGGTAGCGCCTTTGATCGTCTGGCGACTGCGGAGCGGGGGCGAAGCAGTAGCATAGCATACTCTGGAGCGGCAGCTTACAGCATCTTTTCATCGAACAGAAGGGCCAGGCCTGTAGTCAGCGCTCTAAATCTAGGCACTCATTCTCTTAGCTAGGGTGCCGTATGAGTTCCCATTATCATATCCCTCCCTCTTCGCGGTTTTGCAGAGTCCTGGCTCGGCAGAGGTCAGATAAAACGGCACGAAGACACGTGGAGCACAGCTGCAGTCGTCCAGGTTTGCGGTCACCTTCCTCCTAGAAAACTGCTGGGCAGTGGTTGTTCGTACCTACACCGCAATTGTGTCTTTCTTATGCGTTTCCTCATTCGTTCGACTGCGTTAAGTTGCTTGGCTCAGTTTCTTGACCGCACATAGTTTAGTTTAGGACTCGCGCTACTTCGCCAATTTCTGGTTTTTTCGTAAAGCCATGATGCTCCTTTCTTTTTATTGAAAGCACCACTAAATCCAGTAGCCATGACGCTTGCAGCGCAGCAACAACTTGAACTTTTTACTTTTCGCTCTCCGAAGCCGGAAGCAGGTTGCAACTGGTCGTGGCGAAGACGCACCACTTCGCGCCTAACCCATAGTTTGGTGACAACTCTGTAGCGATCGCCCTCGATGTCGGTGTCAGGCTGGTGATGCTGCTGTCGAAAATTCGTGCAGGTCGCACTCGGTCGTTGCGGAGACGTTGCAGAGCGTCTGCGCGCGCGCACGCGTGACGCTCTGCCGCCGGCGACGGCGGCTTGGCAGCACGACTCGTCGCACGCACGCCAATGGCGAGCAGCGGCAGCGGCGACGGCAAATGCGCTCCGACTGA